>LR751267.1:54701-67201 GCA_902729485.2 Mus minutoides | reverse complement strand
ATCCAGAGAATCTGATGTCCTCTTTTAACCTCCATGCGGATCCACTCACATGTGGCATATACACGTAGGCATACACACAAATAAAAATAAAAAATAAAGCTTTAAAACAATATATAAAATCGTGTACTTATTGACTCACATACTTGTACATAGTTGTGTGTGCTCTTGTGGTTTTATTTGTATTCACATCACCAAAAACACTTTAGTAGTGCCTTGCAATATGATGTCAGGACAGTGATGACATCACTATGTGACAGAAATTATTCAGCTACATCTTAATCATGTGGGACCACCAATGTATATTCAGATGGTATTCATCTCACAATTACATAACAATCTCAAGAGAAAAGGCTATTATCCCTTTTCCTCTAATTGCTGAATTTGCTATAGTTCTAGGTGTTGGTCCAGGCACTGCTTACATCACTACCTAATGTGCAGCCCTGAATGCATGCCTCTCTTCTGAGATTTGCAACACCTGTGCTTACTTTTTCCATGTTTCACCAGGAAGACAAGACAATTTAACCACTAAGGATGTGGATTCCAGAGCCAGACTCTGGGTTTAACTCTAGCCCTGCCTCTTTCTGATACTGCTGCTCTGAGCTAGCTCAATCTGTGTGGCCCTGATTTCTTCATTTGGGAAATGGAGATTTAAAATAGCTTCTCTGCTGAGCATTAAATGTGAGGATCGATGCGTGAATGCACATTAAACATTTAGCTTAGACCCAGGGAGGAAATAAATGCCCCATAAATACTACCTTTCATTTTTTTATTACTTGTCTTTCTCACTAATGAGTCATGATAATCTTGAATTCTGAGATGATGTCTTCTTCAACCTTTATGCTTTACACTTGAGATTCCAAACTTTTTTTTTCTTTCATAAAGAACTTTTGATCCCAGGAGAAAGCTCTCAGTCACTCTTGTTTTCAAATATAAGAAAAATCCAAGTTGCATTTACTATTTATGAGCTCCATCTTCATACTGTCACGTGATCAGATGATGCTCTGCTTTTAAGAACCAGCAGAGGAGATGAGCTTCATTATCTTTTAATGTAAAAGGGACGGGGGAAAACTCTGCCACATTAGACACAGCCAGGCTGCTCAGTGTTACCCTAGAATTGGCATTAACATCTTTCAGCTAGAAATTAGTAAACTGCATGCTATATTTACAAACAATGTTTGACATAAAAGCAGTATTTGTTGGAAATAGCATTTCAGAGTTAATTGGTGCATATGATTCATGAAAAGATGAACACAGCAACATCTTAGTACTGAACTTAGGAGTCTCATTCTCTCTCTCTCTCTCTCTTTCTCTCTCTCTCTCTCTCTCTCTCATAATAAAGAAGACCATCTGCATTTCCCTTTACAGTTGTCATTCAATAGGATACACAGTATCATTTTTGGCTTGGGTCATTCTACTTCTAAGTAAGAAGGAAACTGTTAAAAGAATTAGAGGTGAAATTAAAAATTAACCTCACCACCCAACTGGTTCTAGAAGATAATTTAATTTTTATTTAAATTCTTTTCCTCCGAGTCTTGGCATGGTAGCACATGACTTTAAGCCCAGGACTTAGGAGGCAAAAGAAGGCCAATTTCTGTGAGCTTGCTACCTGCTTGGTCTATACAATGTGTTCTAGGACAACCAGAGCTATGTAGTAAAACCCAGACTCAAAACAAACTACTCCTCCCACTACTTATTTTTCTGAGGTAAATAAGTCTTGTGATTGCAGTTTAAAATAATGTAGCTGAATGCCCAGTCCTGACATGAGGGTGTTAGCACATATTCAGTGTTCTTCTATCTAAATGACCTCATTTTAGGAACTTATTTAACTATGGAGTGATGGAATTCTTTTTGTTGTTATGGGAACACGCCTATATTTCCTAGAGTAAGTTCTTGGCTTACATTACATTACAGCACCATAGAGATTGTATTTTCAATGTTAAGTTTTAAAAATATTTTCATCCCTGCACATGGGTGACGAACAGATCTCTGTGAGTTCAAGCCTAGTCTAGTCTCCATAGTAAGTACAGGCCAGAGTTATATAGTAACACCCTGTCTCAAAAAATTACCTTTTAGAGTTTTACCCTAAAATGACTCAGTTGTTACGGAATTATCATATAAATTGCTATCTTTTGCAATCCATTTGATATTACTCCAGGTTTTGTTTCTCTTTTCTAGAATATTGAATATGTATTCATTCAACTACGGTCCACTATTGGAATTGGTAAACTAAGATCTGCCGCCTGTATTTGAACTGCTTGCTGAGTACCTTTTACATATTGATTTCTTGACAATTCAGCAAACTTTACTGATGGTTTTAGACAAAGGCACCATAAAGCTGACCTTACCTCCAGTTCCCATCTCATTAGGTCTAGGATGTCAGCACTGTCACCATGCCACAGTGTCTCAGAGGGGCCGACTATACATGATTTGCTGGGTGGTAACAATGGCATGGAATATGGTCATGAGCTCCTTCACAATATCATGATAGTCTTGATCAACAGGACTAATCTCAGGTGGTAGTATATAGTTCACACCCATCAAAAAATATGGAGTCATCACCAGATACATCTCAGAGGAGATGACTCGTCTCTAATCATCAAGTGGGCGTTAGCCTTCCCCATGTAAGGAAGACACAAATTGATTTCATAGAATACTCCTCACTGGCATTAAACCATTCCATGTTGGCAAGATTTTGCTCCTGAAAAATGATATGTATCACCTTCTGTCTTATGTCGATGTTCTATTGCTGTGAATAGATACCAAGACCAGGGTCATACTAGTCAAAGAAAGCATTTAATTGGGGCTTCCTTATTGTCTCTGAGGTTTAGAACATTATCCTCTTGGCAGGGAGCATGATGGCATGCAGACAGACATGGTAGCTGAGAGTTCTACATCAGTATACATAGGCAGCACAAAGCAAAAGATTGTGGGCTTGGGAAGTTTTTTTTTCAAACATCAAAGCCCACTCCCAGTGACACACTTCCTCCAACAAGATCATACCCCCTAATACATTCAAATAGTACCTCTCCCTGGAGGCTGAGCATTCAAATTTATGAACTTATAGGGGCCACTATTATTGAAACCACCAAATCCCACACCTTGGCTTGTATAGGCTTATAGCTATATCATAACGCAAAAATACATTCAGTTCAACTTCTAAAGTTCCCAGAGTACATAATAGCCTCTTTAGTGCTTAAAGGTCCACAATTCCAAGTTTCTTCGGAGACTCAAGGCAATTTCATGCCTGTAGGATTTGCTAAAAAAAGCAGAGAGAGGCGAATCATGAGTTTGAGGGCAGTCTGGTGTATAGAAGTTGGTTCTTCTGTAGGGAGCAAGGTATTGCTGTGAGATGCCTTACCTTGCTGTTTGTGGAGGGATGTGGATTCTTGGACTTTGGATCAGGAAAGCAGTTGAACACTAAGTGAGGTTTAATGGGCCATACTAGAAGGAACATGGAAGACAGTAGGGCTGAGAGCAATGTGGATTATCATAGTCTGATTTAAGAGGTTTCAAAGGGGAGGACTACTAGTAAGTGTCATAGAGGCTGTTCTTGTGACATTTTGGCAAAGTATGTGGTGCTTTCTGCCCTTTAAAAAAATCTGTCTGAGGCTGACTTGAATAGTTTTAGACAAATAGCATTGGCAGAGGAAATTTCATGACAACCTAGTATTGACTCTGTCACGTAGTTAACTCTATATGCATCTATAATGAGAAGGAGCAAGTCAGTGAGCAGAACCCTGCCACAACTCCTGCATCAGATCCCACTTTCAGGTTCCTGCCCTGTTTGAGTTCTTATCCTGACTTTCTTTGATAATGAACAGTGGTATAGAATTGTAAGCCAAATAAACCCTTTCCTCCCCAAGTTGCTTTGGCCATGGTGTTTCATTACAGCAATAGTAATCCTAAGATCCCTTTGTATTATTGATAAGCACTCTGTTCTCAGCCTTCATGGTGCCATGGAACTTTGGATAGAAGAAGCGCACTGTAACATGTAGATCATGATAGAACTGGTTGGTATTATTTATGTTAACAGTGAAGTTCAAAACAGTGAAGTTCAAAACAGTCCTGGTGACCAGAAGCCCAGAATAACCAAATTCTGATCTTCACTATCATACCATCATGTCTCAGGCATAGGAGCAAGTTTAACACTATATCAAGAGAAAATGATGCCTACCTAGTGGAGTACAGGTGGCATGGGGCAGAGGGACCCTTTTAAATTTTTAAATGCTTTTAAAAATCAAAGGAATGACACTTTTGACAGGTAGAAATGATAAGAAAATCAAATGTTAGTGTCTATAAAGTTGTCTTAGAACAAGCAACTTTTCTGTTAAAGGGTAAGAGAACACTCACCACCACCACCACCACCACCACCTCTTTGTTCTCATAGCACTATGTCTACCTACACTAAAGCCATTTATTTGTTCCTGACATGCCCATCACACTGTACTTGGTTTCCTTGGCTCTACCCAGCCCCTTTTCTGAGACAGCAGCAGTCTGCCTGGTTGATCCCAAATTTCTTTTTTTCAAAGAAGATCTACATCTCTTTCAACCTCATCTGCCTATTTGGCATCACGGATGTTCTGTGCCTAGCTCTTGAATATAGATAGTGTAAAAAATAAAAGCCATTGATATTTGTTTAACAAAGAGTAGTGCTCACCCCGGGAATATCTGATTTATTTGGTTTTGTTCATTTGTTTGCTTAAGCTTGGATGTAGGAATCACTTTCACATTTCTTTAAAGAATTTTTAAAAGATATGCAAAGGAGGGTTTCATGTGCATGTATGTCTGTGTACCATGGGGGTGCCTAGTGCCCAAGGAGGATAGATGGACATTGGGTCTCATAAAACTGTGATAAAAAAAAATGAGTGTTTGCTACCTTGTGGGTTTTGGGAGTTAACTTCAGGTCCTCTACAAGAGCAGCCCCCACATTCACAGTTCTTAAATCTTTCTTGATTAGTTTTATCTCTGCATTTCTGCTTTTCTTCTTGAACTTGGTTACTATATTCTTTATTTTCATGATTGTGTATTTTGTAAAGACCCCCCACAGGCAAATTATACATTTTAATATGATATGTTGATCAAAACAGTCTCAAGCATTAAACCACAGATAGAGCTTTGAGGCACTGTCTTACAGATTTTCCTCCAATTTAATATTGATCTATTAAGTACTACTTACTTGCAATGGCTTGTTCAAATAACTGTTAATCTTCTGAAGACTATGCAATTATAGGAGTATATCAACTGTTATAGGAGTATATCAAGCATTTTAAAACCAACATTACAGTAAACTATATTTCAGTCTTTCTCCTATTCCAGTAGCTTAGAGTCTAAATACAACACGCCCAAAGAATTTTGTATTCATTCAGACCTGGTTGGTGCAAATGCCCTGGCTACCACTTTACCTTCTTCCCCTCCATCCTTGTGGTGAAAATTAAGTGGTGTGAGGGGTATAATTTGAAAGAGGTATTATGTATAGGACCTTCCTTACGAATGATCGGTACATTGCCAATAATAGAATTACTAGGAAAAGAATTAGATGAGTACTTTTAGTAAATTAATATCAAACGGGGAAATTAATCTATTGCAAAATGTTTACATATGATTTTTTATCCTTGTCTTTTGTGTTTTGAATGAGCCTGGTACATTGCATACTGTCCTTTTGTTTCTGGCTAAAGTTTGTTATCTTATATATTTGATTCCAATTTTTTGGTAAATCATTATTAAAATTCATTGTATTATTGAAACCTTACAGTTTTCAAATATTCTTGGTAGCCTCTTAAGTTTTCAGGCTGTAGCAATAACTGACTTGAGCAAGTTGGCTAAGATAGTAGCCAAGTACTTCAGTATTATCTTCCTTGAGCTAAAAATTCTGTTTAAAGTTAAAAGTGCAGTGTCAGGAATAGATATTTTAGATAGCAGCTTTTTCTACTCTTTTATTACTTGTGTGATCTGAGATAAGTCTAAACCCACTTCGGGTTTATTCCTCCTGAAAAGAGTTGAGTTTTACTAAATGCTTTCTCTGGCTTCCTTCTGATCCCATAACATGATCATAAACAATCTCATGAGCATGTATAAGAAATCCATAGAAGAGTTTATTGCAAATATGTGTAGACCCTTTTAAAACTACTTAAGTTTGTGATTGCCATGTAAATAATTGTGGCACATAACCTCTACAGGAGATGGGTAGGAGTTATGGATTCCAGATTGTTGAGAATAGAGTCTGTGCATGAAACCTGATGTGGTCTGATTGAATCTACCGCAAAAATATGTATTGGAAACTTAATCTTCAAAAGGAAATTGCTGAACATCATCTAGATAGTGAGTGGTCCACTTTGAATGACTGTTTATTGATGACTTTCCCATGGTCATGATAAAATTTAATGTTTGAAGGCAACTTGAGGAAGAGTTTATGTCTCCAAAAGAATTGAAAGTCCAACATGGAGTGCAAAGGCAGGAGCAGGAATCTGACTGATCATATTCTATATCCACACACTGGAAGTAGAAATAGAGATAAAGCTGGAAACAGGGTGAGGTTATTAAATCCCCCAAACACCTTCCTCCTGTGATGTGCTTCCTCCACCAAGGCTACACTTCTAAAGGTTCCATAACTTCTCTAAACAGCATCACCAACTGGGAACCATATGTGTACAAATCCATGAAGTACACTTCTCATCCAAGACACCCCATGCTATTTGTAGTAGGAATGAGATTGTAAGTTTGATCTCTTGATTTTTTTCCTTGCCCTTCCCTTCATTTCCCAACATAGTTTGAAATAGCAAGAACACCCTTTCTAGTGGCTGACTCTATGTTCCTGAACTTAGCCATCTTCCAGAAATAAACAATCAAATTTCTGTTCATCATAAAATCTCATCTGTGATGTCATATTAACACAGCACAAAGAAAGCCAAACAGAGAGAAGATGAAGATGGGAAAGGGTCAGAGAGATCATGTAATTTGATTTTTATTGATGCTTTAATCCTCTCAAAGTGAATGTCAGTGCAACCAATCTGCCTGCCCACCAGCCTTTTGAGTACCACTTTGACTTTACTCAAAAGTATTGAATTCTACTTTGATATCAGACATAGGTACTCAGTATATAATTTTATCGGAGTAGATTAACACTCAATTTATTAGGACTTATGAAGAGAAGGGTTGCAAGGATGGGCAGAGTAATGTAGAAATGACCTTCTGGGCTCATCAGCTTTTGTTTTGTACCAAAATTGAAAGCTAGCATCTCAGATAATTTCTACCTAGTGTTTACTTCTTAATGTTCAATCAAGGCTGATTGGGAAAGAATCAGGTTGAATGAGTTACTTACTTTTCTGTTGTTGTGATAGAACATCATTGCCAAGGCAATTACAGAAGAGTTTATTTGGGTTTATGATTCCATAGGGAGAAGAGTCCACTGTGGTGGGAAAAAATGGCAGTAAGTAGAAGGCACCGAGAAGGAAGGCATAGGAAGATGAAAGCTTATATCTTCCAATGCAAGAGTGAAGCAGAGCAAACTGGAAGTAGCCGGAGGATTTATCCTCTCAGACCGCAGCCCTAATACTTCCTCCAGGAAAACTGTCTTCCTAAACCTCCCTGAACCGCACTGAAAACAGGGGATCAAGGGTCCAACTATCCAAGCAAAAGATGGATGTTTTTCATTTAGTCCACCACAGGAGTGAGTGATAGCACCAGACTAGGTACACTTTGGGGAGCACAGGAAAGTTTGTGTATTAGGAACACAGTCTTGGCATTCGATTCTGGACTTGCTCCCGAATTGGATGAAGTGACATAAACTTTAAAAAAAAAATCTGTCTGTACAGAGACTACATGTTTTATCTTACAGGATGGTCCTAGTTTAAAATCTTTTGCTTTTTAACATAAAATAAACATTGCTAGGGAAATGATGCCTTTGGGAAAGGTATTAGAATATAATTTATATTAAAATAAAAGACAAGATAGAGAATAGGGGGGGTGAAGAGGTTCCAGGAGGAAGTGCCATGCCGAGAATGGTGAAACAGTGGACCATGCGAAGCCTTTAACAACATGAAGTCTGTATAAAGAAGCTGCGTAGTAACCTATGGTCTAAGAATCCAAATCAAATATTATAATAAGCGGGGATAGTAGAACATATGTGATATGAGAGGAGTCTGGGAGCTAAACATTTATGAGGGCATCCTTCATAGGTAAATAGGGGAAAGGAGCAGAAGGGATGGGTTCCACCTCAACTAAGGATGTTCAAAGCAGCCACATGATATCCCACTAGTGTGTAAGCTAATTAAAAACACACTTTAGGCCGGGTGTGGTGGCGCACGCCTTTAATCCCCGCACTCGGGAGGCAGAGGCAGGTGGATTTCTAAGTTCGAGGCCAGCCTGGTCTACAAAGTGAGTTCCAGGACAGCCAGGGCTATTCAGAGAAACCCTGTCTCAAAATAAATAAATAAATAAATAAATAAATAAATAAATAAAAAAATAAAAACACACTTTATGAAAAGAGAGTTTTACCCCCTAAAAGGAAGAAATATTAATGTCTGTCTTTATTATTTTGCAAAATGAACATTATAATAATAAAACTACAGAGATTTTCATTAGAGTGAATTGAAGGCTCAGATAAAGAGCTTAGAGGAGGCGCTGGATTGGAATAAATGGCCACTGAATGCCATTCATTCTTTTTCTTAGTGCTTTTGTACTCTCTTACAGTGCAGACATGTTTTATTGATAGGAATAAAATATTCCTTGTAGAACATACATATGAGGTAATATGAAAAGAAGTAAGTAAAAAGTTTTGAGTATTTCTAAAGCCACTGATTAACGTTGACAGAGCCCCTTAAGTTTTTTTGAATATAAAGGACGGAGGACTGGCTTGTCCAATAGTCAATGCCTTCATACTTCTTCACTTTGGAATTCATACTTCTTCACTTTGGAATGTAAAGATAGTGACAGAGGTCCTTTTTTATTAATTAATTTTTTTTGCATTCCATATTTTATTCCCTCCCTCCCCACCGATCTGTCCTCTGACTGTATTTTTTAAAGTCTTAGAATTTTAAGTAATCTTTGTGGACTTTAAAAAAATTACCACATCCCTTGGCTCTAATTGGTAGTTTTATCATTTAAAATTTATTTATCATTGAAGTGCTATTAATTAAATATGGAAACAAGACAACAGATAAAATTCAGGTGTTGTTGGGCTTAACTTGTGAATTCACTTTAATAGACTAACTATATAAAAGATTTAAGTATGAAATGAAATATAATCATAAGACATTTGTTGAAAAACTTGAAATGCATACTTGAAAGCATAATTATTTTATGAGTATTTAGAAGAAAAGGGTTTTTACTGACTATCCCTTGAGTGTAAGAGACAGTCTCCCTTTAGAATTCCCATTGTCTTCATCTTGCATTTACTCAGTTGAGACAGCCAGCAACTGAAGGCTATAGTCAGGTGAAACAGGACACATGGGAGTGCAGACATCCTAAAGGGGCATTGGAAGCACTAGGGTACCAAATACAGGTCCATCTGCTGCTGCAGTGATCAATTATGCAAAATTATAGAGCGCTTTCTGCACCCTGTAGTTGAATTAACAGCCCTTTCCTCAACCTTCTATATATTTTCTTCTTGACACCTTCTGACAGTGAATTTTCTGTCTCACTTTCCTTTTTCCCCTTCTCAATGTGCATACTCCTGCTAGTGACACAGTAGAGGGCTGTTGGGGAGTGTTAAAAAGAAGTAGTAAGATCAACTGAGTCCAGAGCACATTGAAAGTGCAAGAAAAATGTCCCAAACTGCAAATGCACTAGGCAGTGGAAGGCTCTCTGTGTCCTATGTCTAAGATGGAATTACCAAGTGTACTAGACAATATACACGAACAAACAAGAGTGTCACTCTGGTAGGAAGATGAGTTAGATGCCTTGGTAGAGGGATATTGTTTTGTTTTGTTTTGCTTTGCTTTCCTTTTTTAAATCCTAAGATTCTTTATTTTGGTAGGAAAAGATTCTAGTTCATCAACCAGCATTCTAGTGCACTGGGAACATAATACCCAGCTTATGCAAGCAGGGTAGATTTGAACAATAGAAACCGCAGCCAGCAAAGACCAGCAAGACAATGGCTTATCCACAAAGCTAAAAGACCTTGGCTTCACAAGAGCCCCTTGCTGGGTTTTAGGCTTTGTGTACTTTTAAGCAGCTCCCAGTATGTCTGTTGAAATGTGGATAGGCTCAATTTTCCTTACAATGTTGGATTACTCTATAGAGAAGACACATGCATTATTTGACTCTTGAACACTTCTTTTTGCCATTCAATTTGTGCTATCTCTATTTTCTTTGTTCATAATATGCCTGATACTTTTCTGCAACCCCACCTCTCTTTGGTAATTGGGAAATAAGACTGTAGTAGAAATGACACCGCAAACATTTATTTCCCTTGTAAAAGAATCCAAAGCCACAGAGTATCACAGGAAACAAATTTGTGTAACCTTTCCAAATGTTTTGACTTGTAGTGTCATTATGGGAACCCTGGTTCTCACCTCCTGCCTCATTATCCATCATCACCTTGGCAGGAAGAATGTGTTCTGGTTTGTGATCCCCCTTCTTAAGAGGAGCATGAAAAGTAAAGGCCACCTGTTGCCATTTAGAAATACAGTTTTTCTCTCCAAATCTTCTTGACATTTCAAGGCTCCACATCTGCTTCTTTGTGATAACATTTTCTTTTATGGGCTACATGGTTTGTAGAACAGTGTCATGTGGGCCAAAATCTAATTGGAAATTAATGGTCTTAAAATTCCTAAGTATAAAGTTGTTTTCTGTTTGTATTCCCTGCAGGGGAAGGGTTTGTCATCGTGCTGTGCACTTCTATAGAAATATATTACACGCTTTCCCTCATCGGAGCTTTGTCTATGATCAATGACTATGCAACCACACTGCGAATGGCCATCAATACACAACCAAGTAAAATAGCCTACATCTTTTTGGGATCTTTATCAATAATGAAGAAGGTTGTACTATCCTCTGCTGTTCAGCCCTTTGCTCCTTGCTTCTTCTGAGTTGCTTCTCCCTTCCATCGAATTTCCTATTGCTCATTCTTTTACACACTTATCCTGATGGTCATTCTGCCCCTATAAGTTTTCCCAAATGGTATGAATACTAGTTGTAATTTTTAAAAGCCAGACAATGTGATGTGTGTGAGTCACAATAAACATTTATCTGTGGCCCTCTTCTGAGAGCACTAGAGGTGTCTTTATCAACCGGTGAGCTTTCTGGTTATAGCAATATTTGCTCTGGCATTTTCAGAGACTGGAGTAATTCTGTAGCCTGCAAATGAAGATAAGAGGCAGGTTGCAGGCTATGCAGCAGTTGTGGGCAGATAAAAGCATGTTAGTCCGTGCCAGAGGTTAATGGGAAATGTCAGCTCAGTGGTGATTTTCCAATCCTTTGTTCTTATTTTGACAGAGGACTCAGTCTGAGCCAAACCCCAGATCCTATTTCCAAGAACACCTGTCACTCCATGGATCAAATGGTAGAGATAGGTCTCAGGAAACCTGTCTATTCCAATAGTCCTGTGTCTGCCTACGGTGTTTAGTCTACATTCCTGGCATAAGCTTTCCCCTGGGTGAGCCTTTGGTCACCAAATGGCTAATCCTCCCTTCTGTGCACTGTTTTCATGAAAAGCTTAAAACTTTTCTCCTGTGATTCTGAGTAAGGAATAACCAAAATACATTTCAAGTGAACATTTAAATAGCTTTGCCAGATTGAGCAGATAGCAAATCCACAAAAGAGTCAAAGTTTATTTTTATGATCATTTTCAAGAAATAGTCATTCAGACATCCATATAAGTATTCCCAGTCATCTACCCTCTCATGTCTGCACGTGATTCCCAATCTCAGGAAATATATCCCTGAAACAGGAAATGATTTGTGTCCCGCACTCAATGAGTTGCATTATTTTTCAGTAGATATTTTTTTTCTCTGAGTCTTTAAGCTTTGTTCATATGTACACAGGTCCAGGGCTGACAGCTTGGCATTGGCTATTCTTGTTCACAAAAGAAACTTATTCTCCCTCTCTCCAATGGTCACCTGTAGATCTTTATTTAGGGGTGATACCATGTGTAATTTACATTATCCCAGGTGTCCTGAGCATTCAGCTCATACAAATTTTCCACATTCCTGTTATTTTCCTTCAACCTAAGGCATAAAGATTATACTGCACATGTATAGCTGGTGATAGACATCCCATTACCCCAGATTTTATACATTCTGATCAGTTCTGCATCATTGTAATAATCTCCATCTGTGGCAGAAAGAAGCTTCTTTGATGAGGGGTATATGCCAGCAAGATGGTGCTGAAAGGGCCCGGATATAGCTGTCTCGGGGGAAAATATACCAATGCCTGGCAAACATGGAGGTGGAAGCTCACGGTCAGCTATTAGATGGAACACAGGGTTCCCAAGGAAGAAGGAGCTAGAGAAAGTACCCAAGGAGCTGAAGGGGTCTTCAACCCTATAGGTGGAAGAATAACCA
>LR751267.1:46765-54601 GCA_902729485.2 Mus minutoides | reverse complement strand
AAATTCCTTTCTCTTGAGTGGACTTTATCCAATTAGATAGCTATCAGCTACCTACAAGATGTAAGTGCCATTCTTGCATCATTGTAGATATCCTGGTGGTCCTATCATTGTTGTAGTTTATAGGCCTTAAAACTGCATAGGACTACCACTCCTCTTCCTTGGCAGTTTGCACATCACTTTCCAACACTGTCTTAATTCACAGTATCTCAGGAAAGAGGGTCTAAGGTTAGTTCCAGCTAGATTTCTTTTGGTTCAGAAGTGTATGGTGTCGTCAGCAATAGAGCAAGACCCTCCAGTTCTGGAAGGAAAGCCAGAGCCATAGTGATAGCCTATGTTGTTTGGAGACACTTGTTTTTAATTCCTTTGACAAACAACTTGAGGGGAGGTATCCCACACCCAGTGCAGGGGTTTTGTTAGGTAGTACATGGTTCTTGGAGGGAGCATCATTATTCTATGTGGCATAATTCTATTAAACACACACACACACACACACACACACACACACACACACACACACACAGTATGTATGCACACACAGAAACACAGACACATCTATATGCACACATAAATAATAACTTTAAATAATGTTATAAAATAATACGTTTGTGGCTTTTTCACATAATCTTATTATTTCTTTCCTTTTCCTGTTTCCTCATATATTATCCTTATTCCTTTCTCCCTGCTGAGCTTCACCCTTATTTCCCATAATCTTCTTCATAGCACCTGTATGCTACTCACTCCTTTCTAGAGTTCCCTCTTATCCTTTCCCCCATTATCCCTTTCTGGCTCTCTGGATCCTTCAGATAATCTCTATTCCAAACATTTGGAGCTAGGAACCACATATAAGAGAAATCATACAGTATTTTTTTCTTCTGGGTCCGCGTTATCTTACTCAGTATAATATTTTCCATTTCATCCATTTATCTGCAAAGTCATGGCTTCATTTTTTTTCTTTACAGCTAATAGTATTCCACTGCATATATGTACTGTGTTTTTATTATCCATTGAAGTATTCTTTAGTTTTCTGCCCCTTTTGGTGTACTGTGAATAGAGCAACGGTGAAATGACTGAACAAGTTATCTCTGTGGTGCATGTCGAGTCCTTTGGGAAAACAACAAGGATTGATATAGATAGATGATACAGTAGATCTACATTTAGCTTTTGTGATGCTCCACACTGATTTCCATAGAGGTTGTAACCAGTTTAAAATTCCACCAAGAGTAAAAACATCATGGAGGATTGGTATAGATTTTAATTTGTTGAATTTTAATTTCACTTAGTAACAAGGCAGCTTGCGGTAGCATATCATACAGCTCAGTAGAGGTTGATGTAGGATTTGAATGTAGGCTATTCTCCCTCCAAGCCCACTTCTGAATAAAGAAACAGGACTGTCTTTCATAGGGTTCCATTGTCTTTTTTGAATTCATCTCTAGTGTTTCTATTTCTCTGGACTTGCCCCTGTCCTTGAATATCCTTAAGGTATCCTTAGCAACCTTATTGCTTATATCATACCCCAAATTTCTCTCTTGGTTTCATGACTACTCCATAGAAGTTAAGGCCTTTTGAGTATGTCCTTTCTACTGTCTACCTCCATTCCATCACCTTCTGTTTCAGAGATATAACCCATGATTGAAGTTCTATTGAATATTTTTCATCATGTTTCCACATAATATCTCTGCCACAGGAGAAGTGAATTTTTTTTATCATTCACCATAGGTATTCTTAGAAACTAACAGAGTTCTCTGTTGTTATAGGTTCTTGGCCTATGAAATGAATGAATAAAGACATGAGCTTTCATAAGCCTTCTTTTCAGTCAAGAATCCTTCTTTTTGATATAGCACGTGTGAAGAGCTTCCAGTACTTGTCATATACTTCCAAGAACAGTGTTATTCTTATTTATAATAATGACTGACCATGTTATTAATGTGATGCTTTTCCACATGGAAGATTCTGAATACAACCCCATCCTCTCAAAAGCTCAGGCTGACATAATTAAATATTCTTCAGAAATATTCTTCTGCAGCATCTGATCCTGTGTGGAACATGACAGTACTTGAAAATACTACTCTCCTGGTCTGCACAATGTGAAAGAACAAAAAAAATTAAATAAACAAAGCAGGATGTTTTGTTGCGTTTTGTTGCATTATTTCTATGTGAAGAAAGAGAAACCTCTTAAAGGTTCATTATACTTACCAGGAGCTTTGTACATCTTATCACAATCAATAGTCCCAGATTTCCTAAGGTTAAGAAGAAACCCAAGTCTCAGGGAGGTTTTTGTCATCTTTTCAGGGGAGAGAAAATAATTCTTATGCTCCTCAAGGCCTCCTGGCCTTCTTCTTTCTCCTTGGTGAGTTCAAAAATCACAGTTCTTCCCAGGAAGCTGTACTCATAAAGGTATGCTTCCAAATGGGCTGAGAAAAATCTGCGAGTTATTGGTACTGAATTGAAACATGGGGAGACAATACTTTTCTGTCTCCTGGGTTATCTGAGAGAGAATCTTCCTTATTTTTGAAGAAAGAGAAGAAGTGTTTTTTTTTTTTTTTTTTCTCAAAGCAAAGGCATAAAAAGTGATATGTCTGACATATGTGAATTCTCCACTCTGAAAGGCTTTCCCCAGTCAGGGTTATCATTCTTAAGCTTCTGCTTCCTCTTGCTTTGTCTCTCCCCTCCCTACAGTGAAGTTTTGTATGCAATATTTTTTGAAAGATCCAAATTCCCACTGACTCTTTTTACTTGAAAGTGTTTACGGTACAGCAAGTGATCAATGTTGAGTTAAACAGGGAAGAAATCATCTGTATAGTTACATTTCTTTAAAACTCTCAGCACATGTTCACTTATTTTAAATACTAACATGGCAAGCTATGTTGGATAAGCATTCTGGGGTGCCCATGTGTTCCTTATTTTGCAACATAAAAAAAAGCAATATAGGAGAACCATTTGCCTTCTTGCTGGATCAACTTAATACTGTTAAGTTGGCTAATGAATATTGATAATTTTTCTTTGAGGACACGTGTGTGTGTGTGTGTGTGTGTGTGTGTGTGTGTGTGTGTGTGTTCATATGTATTTAATTTGTAGCTACTTACTCCTTAGTTTGACTTCTTCAGCAAAGGACTACCTAATGCTTGTAGTCAAGGTTAAGAGTATCTCAAATCAAGAAGGGTAAGCTTAGGCTTTACTTTAACATTAGTTTTGCAGCTTGGTAAGTACTTACTTTCTGTGTGCCCTTTTCTTGCTTCCTTCTCTACAAATGAGGATATCATAGCACCAATTTTAAAATTATTTTAATATGAGGTCTAAATGCTTGATCAGTGTTAAAACACTGACCCAAAAGGTGAGAATGTGATGACTCCACAGTTTATGTTTTGATATTAATTCACTTGGAAAATAAACGTGATGAAGCTGGCCAGAGCTTGGAAAAGGATGGTGACCTGTGAGCTCTAATTACTGCCATGTCTCCATGGAAACTGCTTAGAATCTTAGGGTAGGCAACCTCTGGTAGGATGCTTTTACAGCGTTCTATATTATTTTCTTTTTCATACTTACAATACTTTAAATTAATTGTTGGATTATCCATTTTGGCTGTGATAGTGATGGGGGGGAGAGTGCTTATCATGTTTACTACCAGATGCTCAGTTCATATTCCAAAGTGCTTGAAGCAGAGGTGTTGCTTAAAACCAGTTACTAAATTAGTCTTAGTGACTTTTCTATTGCAGTGACAAAACAATCATGACCAAGACAGCATACAAAAGAAAGATTTTACTTCGAGACACAGTTCTGGAGGGTTGGAGTCCTTGGTCATCCTGGAGGGAACAAGGCAACAGGCAGTCCAGCTTGGTGCTGGAGCAGTAGCTAAGAATTTCCATCTACTCCACAGTTCTGAGGCAGGAAGGTGGGAGGAACACTAACTGTAAAAGCCGTGGTCTTTTGAAATCCCAAAGCCAGCCCCCTTTCTGTTAGTAGCCTCCTCCAACAAGGCTATGTCTCTTCAATCCTACCCAACTAGTTCCACCAACTGAGGACCAAACGTTCACATGTATGCATTTTTGGAGGTCATTTTTATTCAAACCACCACAGAAAGTAACCTCTACAAGAGATATAAAGGACTCCATATGCTTGGCAAAGGACCTTTGCAAATGGATGGATGGATAGATGGGCGGGTGAGTGGACAAGCAGCCAAGTGTGTAGATAAATGGCTAGGTAGTTGAATACCCATGGTATTAGGTAATTTTTATGGGTGGGTGATGATGAGTGGATAAGAGGGCCAATGGATATGTAGGTGGCAGGCCAGCTGGCATGGTAAATTAACGGACAGGAGAGGGATGGACAGATGATGGGTATGTAGACATATGATTTCATTGGACTTTTTTGGTACCTTTGTTCAGTGTCCTCTGTTAAGTTTTTCTCCTGTTTCTCAGTGTTGAATTGAAGATATTACATTAGATTTGAAAGCTAGGGATATGGATGACAGGTTATTCCACCTATCCAAATGAGAACTGCCTGTCTTGTGACTTGGAAGTAGAGAAACCTGGTTCTTGGTCATATTGGTCACAACTATACCGTATATTTTGTACTTTTAAAATCCCCGGTTGATGATGGCTTCTACACACATGCTATGACTTGAGGGAAGCTGGTGCTCAGTAGAAACACCAAGCACATAGTCAAGGCAGAAACCAGAGAAGCTAATAGGGTTGGGCTGGTAGTAAATTTAAATGAATGCCCTATTCTAGAGCAGTGCTCTTAACCACTGAGCTATCTCCTTAACCCCTGGGCCATTTTTAGAAGGGAAAAGACTTAGAAAAAATATGTTTTCTTTTATAGAAAAAGAAGTTCATTTTGATTTTTTTTTGCAATTTCACTCTAACATTATTCAGTTGCCCTTTAAATATG
This sequence comes from Mus minutoides, assembly GCA_902729485.2. NCBI lineage: Eukaryota > Metazoa > Chordata > Mammalia > Rodentia > Muridae > Mus > Mus minutoides. The sequence continues at coordinate 49,714 of LR751267.1, read as the reverse complement.
ATTTTCAATTTACTTTTCTCCATATTAAAGTAATGTCAAACTGTGGTTGTGTGATCTCTGTCACAAACCTTATTATAGTGTCACATAATGTCAATCTTAGTAGAAGCTGTTCTGAGGGTGCTTTCTCTTCAGTGGAATGATGCTTAGATATGGTCTTCATAGGGTTCTGTTGTTCAGCCCATGTTGGCAAATAACTCTGGTATGTTTGACCAAACCTAGTCCAGAAGCTATTAATAACTAACATGCAAACAACCTCTTGCTTAAGGTGCAGAAGTTTTGAGTACGCTGTAAAAATCTATTTAAACATACCATTGATACACAGAAAAATGCACAAGTGATATACAGGAAAAAAATGCCTTTCCAAAAATAAACGCTTTCTATCTCTTTTGTATTGCTAATTCGCTATGTAACATCCTGTAGCTCCTTTAAATAATTTTTTGTAGTAATCTTGAAATGCTCCATCTGGGTGGCTTCTGCATCTGCCTGGGTATTAATAGCCAGTTCTGATCTGTCTCCTTTTATGGAGAAGCTGTTATACCAGAAAAGACTCAATAATTTGGCCCGAAACCCTTAGGAAAAAGAAACAAAGCAAACAACAACAATAACAACAACAACAATAACAAAATAGACCCAAAGGTTTGGTGACTCAAACTTACTGAAAAACAGTGACCACAGGCAATTCTACTTTATAACTGTTTTTTAAATAGAAAACTTACCATGAATTGTACTATACAATCCTCAATCCCAGCTTTTTTTTCTTCTTCAATAGTTAATAGTAGTGATTTTGAAAGAGGCCCCATATTATTCAGAAACTACCAATTAATCAGTTTTTTTAATATATACCCATACTAAATAACTGTATGTTGACCAAAGTTATATTGTGAACATGGAAGGCTTTTTATTGAGGGTTCTGTGTTATGATTCTAATTACTGTTGTGGAAAAAAGGGGGATTGCTCTTGGTGCCAAAAGTTCTCATTTTAGATTCCAGTCCCACTCTCTGTGAAACTGATTAAAATTCAGTTAAATTTGTTACCTTTTCTGGGCTTGTTTTCATCCTTACCTATAGCTAAAGAAAGCATACCTAATGGAGTGAGTACAAAATAGATTCCTTTACATAAAGTGAAGTTTATCAAAATGAGTTCTGAGCAAAATAAAGAGTATAGAATATGCTACCCTTATACACCTAACAAGTTTGCTAATTATAAAATGAAAGCTGCTCATTGAAGGGAAAGATATTATTTTCACAAGGTATCTTGGGAGGTATCATTCTGAAGTTAAGGTGCTAGAGGAGGTCTCTCTTCAGGAGATAAGATATATATTGGACTTTGAAGCAATTCTAAAAATTTGAGAAAGCAAAGATGCAAAGGCCATGAACCCTTAAACATTCTAAGACCTAGTCAATCCAGCTATCAGACTGTATGTAAAGTTCATGATGGGGCAGGAAGGTATAAACCTGGTGGAGTATAGTGGAGAGTCTTGCTATCTAAGGGCTTTACACTGTGGTTGATGAGAGGGAGATGTTAAGGACCCACAAGTCAGTTTTGAATGCATAACTTTCATTAACTTGGAGAACATTCTTCTATTCGTTGGTGAGCAATGTCTTCATTCAATGGCACAAGGTCATTTGTTTTGATTCTTGATAATTGTCTAATATTTGTTCCTTTTTTCTCTTTGGTATTAAGAGCTTTGTATCTGAGTTGCACCCCAAGACACTTTAATGACTTTCAGATAATTGTTTCTGTGATCCATGAAGATGTGTCTAGGAAATATTGCCTTTTTCTTTACAAAGAAAAATATTTCCTTTATCTTTTCAAAAGCAGGTTTCTAGCGCTATTCAAACCCAGTGTGGTGGGCAGCAAGCTTCCCTCTTATTTTCTGCTTTCTTTTGCAGATAAATAATTTGAGCAGTTTCTCAATCTGTTTGAGAATACCATTCCCTACTGCTCATCATGCTGGTACAATCCTAATGCCCAGTAAGTACCGAAGCTTGTCTACCTTTACTCGTCTATCCATAGACATGCCATCATTAGCACGGCACAATAAGTGTCCAGAGAAAATTTGTTGGGGAGTTGAGCAAAGGAATAAAAGAGAGAAGGAGATGCAGATGGAAAGCTAGCTGGCATGGAAAAGGATGAGCCCACCACATCTAAACATAGCAAATTGCAAACGCACCCCTTACACCACATTTAAGTTTGGTTCTTTATGATTGTAGGAATGGTGAAATCAATAAGAAAGATTTATCTTGCAAAGTTACAGAATGTTTTAAGCAGTGTCTTGTAATAGAAGGCCAGTGGGGAATTTCTAATGGACTGTGTCTTCTTGGTCAGTTTCCCATCCATCGACTTGGCATAATGTAATTCAAAAGGGTCTGGGCAGCTTAAAGCAGGTTTAAAGTAACTCTGAGTGGTGACATAGCCATAGGAGAGGTGGGTACTGGTGGCTGTTGGTTGGTTGAGGCTGCAGATCGATAATGGGTGTGTGCAAAATCACAAGGCAATTTTGCTTTTCTTGTGGCTTGCTAACTTTTTTCCTTCATCAAAGAGAAAGCCTTTCGTTATATTTTTAGAAGAAAATGAGTACAGAAATGCAAGTAATAAATAATGCTAATCTATTATTTAGAGACACTAACAGGTACTTTTGTGTATATACAGCTTTGGATGGGGGAGAAAATCAGCAGAAGACTACATAAAGAAGACTGAATTGCAGGGTGACCTTTGAAGTGCCTTTTGTGTGTCTCTCTTTTGCTGGGATTAAGTCTATTTGGGAGCAGAGGTATTATTTAGGTATAAAAGGAGAAAAGTCACCTCTTTGTAATTTACTAGTAATATCTCCTGGCATGATGACATCCATTATATTAGCCAAAGCCCTGCATGGCTATTAAACTTAATTTAAATGAATTAAAATGACATAAAATTTAACATTCAGTCCCTCACTTACTTTAGCACCTA
>LR751267.1:19265-41765 GCA_902729485.2 Mus minutoides | reverse complement strand
TTCTAGGTTGAGGAACAAGCAAGGCAATAAACAACGTCCCATGATCACTCCCGTGATAAGAGTTTATCAGGAGGACCTGATGAAGATAACTGAGCCTACTTTCCTGTCCTAGCCCAATGTCATATATCTATTTATAATATCTCTATGATATTGATTATAAAGATATTGAAAAATTTCAGATTTTTCTCTATTGAGATGATTATATGACTTCGGTCCTTACATTTATTTATATTACAGTTATTGGTTTATATATCTTAAACTAAATTTGCATCTCTTGAATGAAGCCCACTTGGTCAAATTCAGTGACCAGATAATTTCTTGAGAATTTTCATGTCTGTATTCATTAAGGCAATTGGCTTTTAGTTTTCCTCATTTATCTTGTATCACTACTTAAAGGTACAGACCACTATGGTCAGTAAGTTTTCACAACAAGATCATGTGCCACAGTCAGGAAGCAGAGAGCAAGAAGCATTCAGGTTGAGCTTGTTTTACCCTTTTGATTCAGCCTGGTACCTAAGCTCAAGCCATGTTACCAGCTATATTTTGAGTATGTTCCCTCATGTCATGTAACATAATCTAATAAATCTTTTCCATACATTTTTACATATTTGTTTCCATGGTGATTCAAAATCCCATAACTTTGGTGACTTGCTACAATCACGAATACCATTGTACTTTCAGGGCTACACTATCATCTCATAGTCACCATTCATTATCCTCATCAGTTACAAACTTGCCAATTCCTGATGACTCTTTATTGAGACTATAGATCAATGTTTTCTATACATCTCCAGAGACTAACCCAGAATAAAATACTACAATTGACAGGTAATGAATATTGGTAGAATGTCTGAATTAAATACAATTTGTCAAAATCACAAATCTCATCACACAGAGTGGAAAAACTTACATTTCTGGAGGGTAGATAGTTTCCAAAATTATCCTGGCAGATTAATACCATGGGCCATGTATAACAAGATGAAATTTAAGAGAGAGAATATGATGAAGAAACAGATGGGGAAGGACTGAGTTTTAATTACCTGTCGGTTTAATATGGTCTCAGAGCGGTGTGGCAGGAAAGCTGAGGCAGCCTCTGTCTGCAATAATTGGAACACACTCTCCATATGAGAGAGGTAGCACAGGATCCCTCCCCTCTGTATTCCTGGAAGATTGCTCCCAATTCTGGGATAAAAATATGGATCTGAAAGAAGTGAGTCTAATGAGAATAGTCAGAAAGATGCGTGAGAAGGTATATTTACTGTCCTCAGGTGATTTATAAAGCACAGAAGTTTATTGAGCTCTCTATTTTGGAGGCTGAAAGGGTCAAGAACAGGTGCTGGCATTTTGTGTGTGTGTGTGTGTGTGTGTGTGTGTGTGTGTGTGTGTGTGTGTGTGTGTGTGTGTGTGTTTGTGTGTGTGTGTATGTGTGTGTGTGTGACATGTGGAGCTTCTCATTACACCATACCCGGCAGAGGACATAACAAGGTGAGGAAAAGCAAGTGGATTCACTCTAAGCTTCCCTTACCTCTTAAGAAGCTACTGATGTCATCATGAGGCCCCACCCTCATTTAATCACCTGCATCTCCACAGCTCCAATACCATTAACATAGGAATGTGAGGATTAGTTTTTCAATATAGGAATTTTGGAGGCACACTTAATCTACAGGAAAGAGCAAGTCTTCACCTCAAGGAAATAGCAGTGTTCATCACAGAAAGGAGTCAGTTTGGTTGAATGGTAGATAGGTATATGAAAGTCAAGATGGCGCTTTAAATGTCTCTAGGCATTGTGATTATCCTCCTCCTCTTCCTTCTCTTCCTCCTCCTCTTCCTCCTCCTCCCNTTATAAAGCTCAGGCTGGCCACAAGCTCTCTATATAGCCAGGGATAAGCCTGAACTTGCATATTTCTGCCCTCACCTCTTGAATGCTGAGATTTGGGGAATGTATTACCTTAACTGGTTTATGTGGTTCAGGACTAAATGCATATTTTTTACATGTTTGACAAACATTCAACCAACTGAGCTACAACCCTAATCATTGGTATTACAAATGTTTTAATAGAACATGTTTCAACAGTGTTTGGAAATATAATATATGAATTACTATTTGAAACAACAGAAGAAATACCGAGATTCTAGAGTAAAAATTATATTTAATAATATACTAGATTTATTTTGAGAGGTCTAGGAAAAGCCCACAATTAGGGAGAACTGTTTAATGATAATAATAGATGTCTTGCAATGTGTATGTATGTGCTTATATACCCACCCTCCCAAATGTACATAAACTAATAAATGAACATATTTAATTTTTTAGTGAATAAGGAGCAATAGTGTTTATATGAATTATAGAAGAAAGAAGGCTGAAGAGGCTGAATATGAATAATTATTAGAACAATGTAGCTATTTTTTAAAAATAGTATTGGGCTGGTGAGATGGCTCAGCAGGTAAGAGCACCCGACTGCTCTTCCGAAGGTGATAAGTTCAAATCCCAGCATCCACATGGTGGCTCACAACCATCCGCAACAAGATCTGGCGCCCTCTTCTGGAGTGTCTGAAGACAGCTACAGTGTACTTACATATAATAAATAAAATAAATCTTTAAAAAAATAGTATTATTTGGGTCTTGAGAGATGATTTAATGGTTAATAGTATTGAGTGTTCTACTAAAGGCCCAGGATTTCATTCCTAGTAGCCATATGTTATCTCACAACCATCCCTAACTCCAGTTCCAAAGGATCAAATGTCTGTTTTGGACTGCACAGGCACCAGGCACACACATGGTACATAAAATCCCATGTAGGCAAACAGTTATGTACATAAGTTAATAAAATAAAAATTGACAAATGCATTGCTGGTTGACTGATTGTCTGTGGAGAGGGTTATGTAAGTATGTCAGTGCTCAGAAGCAGTTTTCCTCTTGCCAAATGAGTTCACAGACTCAATTCAGATTGGCAGCAGGCATCTTCAACAGTTATCCTGGTACAACTCTTTTACATGCCAGTTATAAATATATAAATGGATACCTTTATAAATTGCAGATCCATGTCATTATTGCACCAACTCATAGAATATAGGATATCATAAGAGAACCCAAATGTAAACTATAAGACGATTTGTTATATAAATGCTCATGTGTATTCCTTTACTGTAACAGACTTGCTGGCACAGACGTTGGTAGTCAGGTAGATGGTATGTGAACCCATGCAGGGTACTTGTAAGCACTGCACGTTCTGGCTTATTTGGGTTGGGTATAAAATTGTCTTAGAAGTCTGAGTTGGGCAACTGGATATAGCTCAATGGTAAGGTACTCCCTGGGTTTGATCACAAAGGTAAATTGTCATATCTATTCCTAAGAGTTTCTCATTTTGTTTTTCAACTTCAAACTTAGAAGTTCTGCTCCGTCTCCTCTTCTCTTCTCCCCTTTATTCTTCTCTCCTTGTCCTCCTTTCTCTATCTTTTTTTTCAATTAGTTTTTATTAGATATTTTCTTAATTTACATTTAAAATGTTATACTGAAAGTTCCTCCCTCCCCCCTCCCTGTTCCCCTGCCCACCCACTCCCATTTCTTGGTCCTGGCATTCCCCTGTATTGGGGTATATAAAGATTACAATACCAAGGGGCCTCTCCACCCAATGGTGGCCGACTAGGCCATCTTCTGCTACATGTAGAGCTAGAGACACATGTTTTTCTCTATCTTTTGTTCAAACAGGTTCTCAATCTCTAAACCGGGGTAGTCTGGAACTTGTTTTATAGCTCAAAATGCTCCCCAAACTCACAGAAATCCACCTGTCTAAGCCTTCTAGTGTTGAAATTATAGGCCTGCACCATATCTGTCTATAGTTTCTGTTTTTAAACACTGACCATGACTCTCCAGTTTTGTTACATGTTAAATAAATCTGTTGTAGTTTTACTGAAAGTATGGGAACTCCATCTTCAGTATGGGAACCAAACTCAGTTAAGGCTCTCTGCCAATTGTCAGTCATAAAACCTAAATTTAGCCATTAAAACATTTGAGATTTATGGATGCAAACCCATGTGGTAAGTCTTAGGGTGGATTGTCTTCAGGAGAAAGGAGGAGGACTGTGAGAATATAAGATTTTAGTATATTTCCTCCCTTAATAAGCACAAATAGAGGATTGGCTTCCACAAGAGAAATGCGAACATTTTGAGCAAAGAGAATAATCTCCGACTCTCCAGCTGTCAGTTCAACTCACATTCTAGAACATTGATTTACAAACTTCAAAAGGTGGATTTTCTTTTTCCATGTTTCTGAAACCCATCTTTTCCCAGTGACCTCCAGCCTGAATTTACAGTGTGGGGCTGGGAGTCTTCTGAGGAGTGTCTTACACTAGAATGAAAACCCTGGAGGAGGGGGTGGTGCTCAGAGCAGTATCAGTGGGGGTTCTGAGACCTTTCCTATCATTCTTTAATTCAACTCTGCCCCAGGCCAGCATTTTGATCATCTGTGTCTGTTTGATGTTTATCTATTGACTGTTCATGCAGCCGAGGGAAGGTGCTATCTAGACCCTCCATTCCGATCAGCTTTCTGACCCTCACTGAGAAGGGCTTCCTAGTAGGGGAATTGCTCAGAGATTGCTGTTGATATAAAGAGAAATGAAGTCTGGGTTTTCTAATATTCTATAAGAAAATGGAATCGGAAGGGAATGTTTTCATTAAAAAGAGGAAAAAAAAATCTAGAATGTTGAGTGTCCTAAAAATAAGGGAAAATCTTGAGCTCAGAGGCTGAAGGTTTCCCACCAGGGAAAGGGAGCCAGACCTACCTGGTGCTGTGGAAATCAGCCTGGTACACTCAGCTTTAGAATGTATTTCAGGCCCAAGCAAGTGGTGGGACAGGTGTTTCTCCAGGTCCTTTCTGGGCAGTAGGGCACCTTCTAGCTGAAAAGCTAATCAGATTCCTGTTGGGAGAGGGTGAATCCTTCCTTTATCATGTATTCATTTGTGAATAAAAGTGTCTTCTGACTTTATATCATGGCCTACACAGAGGAGGTGAAATATACCCTGCTGTTTCTTTCCTCTTCCTTGATGCTAGTACTGTGGACTAGGTAGGCATCAACTACCAATTCCACAAATCAAATCTCCATGGTAGTACAACTTGAACATTCTCAAGGATGTAACAGTAGAGAGAGACAATGCTGAGAAAGGCATACTTGGGTTGGACCTGCTTACACATAAGCACCCCACCAAAGACTTAAGCTTTACTTCTTCCCCTGACCCCCAACCCCTGTCTGTGATTCCAAGACAAAAGCCATCCTTCCCTAGGACTGTTTCCCTGGACAAGCATGCTAGGGTTTTCTCTTCTGGTGTTGCAATAGCTGTCATTTCGTTCTTCCAGAAGCTCTGCCTAGCTTCCTAACAGCTGGCTGGGAGCAGCTGTAACCCATGCATTCAGCTGTCTCTACACTGCTTATATATTCTTACAGCAAGCTGTGGAAATGTCTCACACTAGACAGGGAGCTCACTGAAGATTGAAACAGGATTTGCTTCATGCTTTTATCACCAGCACTTAACAACTGCCAAGTGCATACTTGTTGATAAGGAAATGTTTCTGGAGGAGTGAATGAATGAATGAGTGAATGAGTGAATGAATGGATGGATGGATGAATGAATGGATGAATGAATGAAATACTTTCCTGTTTGCTTTGCCTAGAGTTTAGACATACTCAGGAATTCAATTCTGGGGTTGGTGAATGTGTCTTTTTACCCCTGCAATGTATCTATCTAGTGGTGGCCTGCTTCATGCCAAGGTCTGTATTGTGGACTTGGCCCGAGATGTTTCACATTGCTTTCAAATTTGAAATTATTTTAAATTTATTCTTTAAATCATATAAAAATACACATAATGTACATTTTTTTCTGTCTTAGCAATTTTTAAAGTATGCAGTTCAGGGGTATGTTATTCTCTTTTGCATTATTATAATGAAATACCAAAAATGGGCTTACTATATAAACAGAACTGCTTTGTTTTATGTCATAGTTCTGGTGGCTCAAGATTGACAGACTGTATCTCCTGAAGGGCAACTTACTAACAGAGTCTAGAGGTGATCCAGGTAATAGTGTGTCAGGAGGCAGAGAACACTCACACACATGAAAGTGCATGCTCCAAAGGAGGTTTACTTTACAGATAAGAGAACAGAGTGGAAAATATTAGATAACTTTCTTGTGGTTTCAAAGCCTGTGAATGGGAAAGATAAGAATAAAAATCCACATATACCTGAATATGAAAGTCATATTATTATTAGTGTTTGAAGCTATCTTCCAGCATTATAAATATTTATCTGTATCAGCATGGTTGATGAAAATTCTTAACATTTTATGCTAGAGTTTTTATTGCTTTAATTTGGGGATAATCTAAGTGGAGGCTTTCTTAAACTTTTTAAAATTGCTCCAGTGTTTAACCTTTAATGTTTATCTACTTGCTGAGAATACAGTATTTATCCAAAGTGATTTTATCATACTGCAAATAGGTGGAGATATGAAAATAAAAGTAAACCTTATTCAAAGATGCAATTCTTTGGTGAAGAATATAACAAAAACATCAATTTATCATGTCCTTTCTAATTGGTGAAAACCACTACCTACTATAGTGTTTCCTCTAGGAAGCAAAACCCACAAAACATCAAGGATATATATCACTACTTTAAAGATAGTAAAAGCATTTAGTGCCTTGAAGCTGTGTCAGGCAATGTGTTAAACTCTTTGAATGCTGTGGTCCTTTTTGGATGAGAATGGTCCCATAGGCTCATATATTTGAATTCTTGATCATTAGAGAATGGGACTGCTTGAGAGAGATTTGGCGGTGTGGCTTTGTTGGAGGAAGCATGTCACTTAGGTGGGCTTTGGGGAATCAGAAGCCAAAGACAGTTCCAGTGGCTCTCTTTTCCTGGTGTCTGCAGATTTGTATATAGAACACTTAACTGGTTCTCCAGCTCCACATCGGTGTGCATGCCACCATGCTCCCTACCACAATGACAAGGGGGCTAAACTGATGAAACTATAAGCATGCCCCAAATGCTTTCTTCTATAAGAGGTTCTGTGGCTATGGTGTCTCTTCACAGCAATGGAGCATGGACTAAGACACATACATTATAAGACTTAAACTTCCCAGCAGCCCTATGGTATCAGTATGGAGTCATCATTCTGGAAAGAAGAAGCAGGGAAGAGAGAGATCAGCTGAGTGTTGCAAGGTATTTCAGAGTGTGGTTTTGTTTAAAAATGTGTTTATAGAATATTCCACCAAGTTTATGTGAGGTCATTAAGGTTGGCTCTACTCAGAATGACTGGCATCGCTTAAAATGAGAATTTGAGATAGGCTAAGTTAGGTGATGAATCAGACTCCAACGCATACAGATAGTCCCACACTGGTAAAAGACAGGGTGATTATTAATCTTTATTGTTAACTTAGGTTTTAGAATCACTTCTCAAACTATGGTAGGTAGTGTTTATGTCAATATGTGGGCATGGCTAGGAAGGGTATTCTAGATAAGGTTAACTGCGGCGGGAAGACATGCCCTCAACGGAGGTGGCATTTTTCCAGAGTCTGAGGTTCCAGACTGGATAATAAATGAGGAAAAGAACTAAATGCAACACCTGTCTCACCTTGCTTTCTGACTATGTGTGAATGGGACCAGACACTTCAGGCTACTGTACCTAGCCTTCCCTGTTGTATGACGGACTGTAGTCTGGCATTGTGAGCCAAGATAAACCTTTCCTTCCTTCAAGTTGCATTTGTAGGGTGTTTTGCTGTAGTGGCAATACGAATATCTAATACAGACAACCATGTGATAAGAAACATGTATGTATTGGCCACAGAATACTGAGAATTGCAAGCAAACTCTAGAAGATGGAAGAAGTGAGTTCCTTGATTTCAAGAAGTGGCACCTTGATTTCAGTTATTTATACCCTCCAGAGCTAAGAGGCAACAAAGCTCTGTTGTTAACATTATTTGGTGTTGGATACTTTGTTCCAGAAGCTCAGAAGACTAGCACAAAGTCAAAACCAACAGCAAAGGGTAGGGTTGATGTATAAACACATGTATCTATTAAGAGCTCAATAACCATAATCTATTATATTTGTAATACTATCAATGATATTCACCATTGTTATTAAGAGGTAATTCTCATTGTCCTTTCTCTCATTGTCTGCCTATTCTGCTATAGCTAGGTCATAATTGTCATGCCTTTAAAATTTAAGACCATTGACCTTTCTCAACACCCAATAGGATACCAGTTACTTACACATGGGTAGCTTGGCAAGGAGAGACAATAGCCTTCACTAAAAGGAAGTATAGCATTATGAGCATGCATGAGACATCTGTGGGACCTTGTTAGGGCACATTTGTGAAATGATACCCAAATACCTGCTTGTATTATTTACTTGTCTTATTGCTGCAACAAAATACCTAGGAAAAACAACTCAAGGAAAGAAAGGTCTGTTTTGACTTATAATTCCAGGGTACACAGCCCTTTATGTCAGGAAAGGTATGGCAGCAGGAATAGAAGGCAAGTTGTATCCATTGTCAGAAATCAGATTGATAAATTCTAAGGCTTTCTTGGTCCTTTCGAGTCTGTATGGGACCACAGCCCATACCTATCTGTATTAAGGATGGGTCTTTCCCCTCAGTTCTCCTAGTCTAAATAGCACTTCACATACATGTCCAGAGGCTTGTTTCCCTGGCAATTTTAAACTTCTTAAATTGACAATCAAGATTAACCATCACACTGCCCAAACCTTAATCCATGCTGCCTGAGCTTGTAATGAGAGAGAAGACTGACAGCTGAAGCCCTGTGTTTTATGAGGGTTCATCTGGAGAGGATCATTATGACACTCAATTCTGTGTCCGTGTCAGCCATCTGCATGTGTATCCACAGAAATGTAATTTAACTCCTTAATTTTCCAGATCTGCAGATAATTGGCTCCACAGAGACACAAAGACTCTTGCTCTTAATCTCAACATCAGAAAATGCTGCTTCCTTACTCCCTTTGAAGTTAGAAAAGATTGGTGTGTATGAGGGAGAAGGATGCAGGAGGGAACACAAGTACTATTTCTGGGTCCTTTATCATAACTACAGAGGATTACAGCTGTTTCAAGATAAGTCTGACAGAACAGATCACATTCTCCTACCTTCTTCCACTTTATACCTCAGCCAAATTCTCATGTGTTCACATACAGCATTATTTAGTAGAAAAGCAGCAGACCTTTCTTATTAAATAGATTCCCCTCATACTTTTTTGGCAAACTAGGAAGAACTGAATGAAATGGCCTTGTGGATAAGCCATGGGTAGGACATTAGGAGACGTGGTTTGTGTTTGACCCACTTTGGAATTCTGGCAAGTCACATGATTGCTATAACCTTGGTGGGGTTATTTATGAAAGAATAGACAGATCCCAAATCTGTGGTGTGGGTTTTTTGGAATGATGACTGTGATGGATTTTTTTTTTTTTTAAAGATGGAGTCTTTTAAAAAAGTGAAGGGGACTTTAGGAGCCACTTGTCCTTGAATTTCTTTGCAGGGTGTAATGAGGTTTCTAATTCTTAGCATGTTTGTGAGGTTAGGCACTGTTGGGCAATGATTTATACCTGTTTTCGCATATAAGCTTTCATTATAGTTTTAGAGTGAAAATAATTCCACAAGTCTTCATTATGTTTCAGTGACCCTGGCTACAACTAAGGGTGAACAAGTCAGGGCTGAAAAGTTACACAACCAGCCACCAACAACTCAGGCATGAGTTGGAGAGGTAAGATTCATGGCTTTATCCTGGCTTGACCTCCATCTCTGAACTAATTTCCCCAAAGCTGCACTGCCCAGGGTTTTGAGATTGCTCTGTTTATATCCTTTTATCTTGGTATTGGATAATAAATGGTTAGAATTTCTTATTAAGCTCAGATCCTGTCTGGCTTTTCTCCCCTTGTTTGAGAAGCTTAGATCCCAAATAATTGATCTTGCATTTTCTTTACAAATATCTCTAGATGACAAACCATTAGTGTTAACATGGGTTCCTTAAGGTAACCCATCCCATTCTTAGTGTTAGACTTCGACAAAGGGAGCCAGAGGCTTGGTTTCCATGTAACAGTGAAAGGACAACTAGAGCGATTGCTTCCTAAATCCAGATTAATAATAAAGCCTTAATTGTGTCTCCTTCTCCTCAAAACTGCCAATTACCCTCTGATCCTGTCATTTTTGTGCTCTCTGCCTTTAAACTATTCTGAAATGCAGTCAAGTGAAAAACAGGCAGTGTTTGTTGTTTCTCACTGTTCTGCGAGTTGGCCACACCCTTCTGAGCGAGGTTGGTTTTGCTGAGGCTGGCATGTCCAGGTTGCCTTTATTCATATGTCTGAAGGTGGGTAGGCTGGTTTGCCTAGGAGCTTTGGGGGGATAGCTCACCTTGGAGTAGACAAACATTGGTTTGTTTCCATGTAGTCTCAGGGGTTCTGGGCACTGCAGCAGAGGGCAGGCACCCAACATACTTCCTGGCTTCATGTCAGCACCTCACTCTGCTGAAATGCTTTTCTTCTTCTTTCCACTAGGACAGACTGATCATGAAACAACAAAAATAGTTACATTCTTGCAACCTGAGCATGCTGGGTGTCACAGAAAAGTTGAATATAACTTAGGCTTCCAGAAGCTTGGAGGATATTTGTCATTAAAGAGCCAGTTTAAAATTCAACCTCTTTAACTCCCTTAGGGGAGCAGGGTGAGGGGAGGGTATAGGGGACTTTGGGATAGCATTTGAAATGTAAATGAAGAAAATATTTAATAAAAATTGAAAAAAAATTTCATAAAAATAAAAAAGATTTACCTATGTATTTTAAAAAATATATGTTATATAAATTATATATTATACTAAATTAAATGTTATGTGTACAAAAAATTATATGTTTCTGTGGAGTTGAGATGGGCAAGGGTGTACAGCTTATCAACCCTTGTGCCCTCAGAGTCCAGAAGACAGCACTGGCTCTGTTACTGGTGACTGTGAGCTGCTGGGATGGGGAGTCGGGAATGGAATTCAAGTTTTCTGTAAGAGAGCCTGACCCCTTTTCTTAACCACTGAGTCATCTCTGCTGCCCCCTGTTTAAATCCTCCATGATACCTTCATAGGTAAAGGTAATTCTACCTTTTACCAAACTCCTGTGATAATTCCATGTCCCCTTTCATGGTTCCACTTAGATACTTTGTTGTATTCCATGTAGACATCAGCATTTTATTCAATAATCTCATCATTCATTCAATAAGAATTTATCAGACACCAAATATCAGCAGCTCTTCAGGCATTTACAATACTACTGTAAACAAAACTGACAAGCTGTTTGGAAAGAGGAAAAGGAAAGGGGGGAATTATGTTATTACATTACAATCTCAAACAATGAGAGAATTTTTTCAACCATAACCAATTCCCTGCTCTCTTTAGCCTTCATTTTAGTGGGGTGGGAGCATACACAGAAACATAATGAGGGAATTATATCACATGCTCTCAATGAGTGAGTGGTAATAAACATACATCAATCTATATTGGAATTCTATAATGTACATAGACATTACTTTGGAGCAGTAGTTGAGGAAGCATGTGGTGTGGAAGCAATACCTTTGAGTCTAATCTTTGGTGACTTCTCAGGTGAAAATTGTCCTTGAATGTTTGGCAGTAGCTTTGCTGCTAAAGAAAGTGTGTCTGTCTGCTATGAATCCTCTCATGAGCCTACAGGTTGGCTGTGAGGATTAAGGATTCTTTGTTGTTGTTGTTGTTGTTGTTGTTGTTGTTGTTGTTGTTGTTGTTTTATAGTTTTTGTGTTGTTGTTGCCAGCATTGCCATTGTGGATCAAAAGTTTAATTAGGGGTATATACAGGAACATGAGTCAAGGGCTATTCACAGGAACATGGACTATCAACTTCCCAGTGACTACAGAATGACTACATTACTCAAGAAAGTCTACCTCTCTCTCTTCAGCAATCATTAACTGCCTGAAAATGGTCAGGAAAAGTCAAGGTCTCATGGGCTCAGGCCCCTTCCACATTAGAGCTCTGGGGGTCCAAACTTTATGACAGTTGCTAAGTGTTCAAAAGTGCAATGGTCATGAAATACCCAGATGACAGCACCCACAGACTCCACATCCCTAACATTCTCTCTCCACTGATGGTCCTTGGAGCTGGGAACACTTGATACAGGTGCCTCATTTATTGTTGAGCATTTAGCAGTCACCACTTTCTCAGAAATTTGACCAGCTATGAATCTCTGCAGTAATCACCACATTCTGCAAGATGAAACTTCATTGGCTAAAACAGATAATAGCAGTGGTTTAGGGAAATAAAAATAAATATGTGAAGGCAATTTGGCCATCTCATCATGTCTATTTAGCAAAGCAACATCAATAGCTTCCTCACTAGGGCCTATGACCTCTCCATCCATAGGTTTTTGACCAAATTTACAGTACCAGACATGAATTCTCATCTGTGAAATGGGTCTTAAATCCAGTAAGAACAACTATGCCACTATTATGCCAATGAGCACAATCTGGCTTGGCATGTTGGTAGCTCAAGCTGTCCACAGGTCCATAGTTGAATAAGACTATTAATAACAGTTCTCATCCAAGGAACATGTATAGCACCTTCTGGCACTAGTAGCACTACCAAGTAGGGAGGAAGCTTCTATTGCAATCCGGGCATTATTTCTTCATGTCCTGTGAGCAAAAGTGTGGCATTTTCTGCAACAAGATTTTATCAACTAATTCTAGTGGACAACCAACAGTGGGGGGAGGGAATCAAGGGAATATATATATATATATATTCCCTTGTTTCTATATATAATATGACAAGCTGTTGTATGAATTATCTCAAATAGGTCTGAAGCCTGACAGAAGTCTTTATGATAATTAAATGAGTCCAAGTATGATATGCTGAAAAGAGAGGAAGATACTTTAGGATAATTCATATTTGTATGTATTTGAGGTTCATGGACTCATTCTTGGTGTCCTTTACAAATAGTTTTCCCCTCTGCTCTTGTGACTAAAGTCAAGCTCATATGAGAACTGGTCTATTCTGGAGAAAATCCTTGTTTCCAGTCCAAGGAGGTTTTTGATAGGATGGTCTATTGGGAAGCCTCCTGGGACCTGGACATGCCTATCATTGTTCTTCTGGAATTATGTGGATTCTGGCAAGAAAAGGAGATCAAGGAGATAAAAATTGGAAAGGAAGAATTCAGAATACCACTATTTGCAGATGATATGATAGTATATATAAGTGACTCTAAAAAATTCCACCAGAGAACTTCTAAACCTGATAAACAGCTTCAGTTCTGTAACTGGTTATAAAATTAACTCAAACAAATCAGTAGCCTTTCTCTACACAAAGGATAAACAGGCTGAGAAAGAAATTAGGGAAACAACACCCTTCAGAATAGTAAAAAATAATATAAAATACCTTGGTGTGACTCTAACTAAGGAAGTGAAAGATCTGTATGATAAGAACTTCAAGTCTCTGAAGAAAGAAATTGAAGAAGATCTCAGAAGACGGAAAGATCTCCCATGCTCATGGATTGGCAGGATTAATATAGTCAAAATGGTTATCCTGCCTAAAGCAATCTACAGATTCAATGCAATTCCCATCAAAATTAACTCAATTTTTCACTGAGTTAGAAAGGGCAATTTGCAAATTCATCTGGAATAATAAAAAACCTAGGATAGCAAAAACTATTCTCAACAATTAAAGAACCACTGGGGGAATCACCATGCCTGACATTAAGCTGTACTACAGAACAATTGTGATTAAAAACTGCATGGTACTAGTACAGTGACAGATAGGTAGATCAATGAAATAGAATTGAAAACCCAGAAATGAATCCACACACCTATGTTCACTTGATCTTTGACAAGGGAGCTAAAACCATTCAGTAGAAAAAAGACAGCATTTTCAACAAATGGTGCTGGCACAACTGGTGGTTATCATGTAGAAGAATATGAATTGATCCAGTCTTATCTCCTTGTACAAAGCTCAAGTCTAAGTGGATCAAAGACCTCCACACAAAACCAGAGACACTGAAATTTATAGAGGAGAAAGTAGGGAAAACCCTTGAAGATATTGGCACTGGGGAAAAATTCCTAAACAAAACAGCAATGGCTTGTGCTCTAAGATCAAAAATTGACAAATGGGACCTCATAAATTTGCAAAGCTTCTGTAAGGCAAAAGACACTGTCAATAAGACAAAAAGGCTACCAATTCATTGGGAAAGGATTTTAACCAATCATAAATTTGATAGGGGACTAATATCCAATATATACAAAGAGCTCAAGAAGCTGGACTCCAGAAATTCAAGTAACTCCATTAAAAATGGAAGAATAACATGAACTAACTAGTTCCCCCTGCGCTCATGTCTCTAGCTGCATATATGGAAGAAGATGGCCTAGTTGGCCATCATTGGGAAGAGAGGCCCCTTGGTCATGCAGACTTTATATGCCCCAGTACAGGGGAACGCCAGGGCCATTATGTGGGAGGGGCTGGGTAGGGGAGCAGGGCCGGGAGGGGGGAGGGTATGGGGAAATTTCTGGATAACACTTGAAATGTAAATGAAGAAAATATCTAATAAAAAAAAGAAAAAAATGGGGTACAGAGCTAAACAAAGAATTCTCAAGAGAGGAATATTGAAGGGCTGAGAAGCACCTGAAAAAATGTTCAATGTCCTTAATCATCAGGGAAATGCAAATCAAAACAACCTTGAGATTCCACCTCACAGCAGTCAGAATGGCTAAGATCAAAAATTCAGGTGAAAGCAGATGCTGGCAAGGATGTGGAGAAAGAGGAACACTCCTCCATTGCTGGTGGAATTTCAAGCTTGTACAACCACTTGGGAAGTCAGTCTGTCGTTTCCTTAGAAAATTGGACATATTACTACGGGAGGATCCCCCAATACCTCTCTTGGGTATATACACAGAAGATGTTCCAACTGGAAACAAGCACACATGCTCCACTATGTTCATAGCAGCCTTATTTATAATAGCCAGAAGCTGGAAGAACCCAGATGTCCCTCAATAGAGGAATTGATAGAGAAAATGTGGTACATTTACACAGTGGAGTACTACTCAGCTATTAAAAACAATGAATTTATGAAATTCTTAGGCATATGGATGTATCTGAGGATATCACCCTTAGTGAGGTAACCCAATCACAAAAGAAGTCACTTGATATACATTCACTGATAAGTGGATATTAGCCCAGAAACTTAGAATACCCAAGATCCAATTTGCAAAACATAGGAAAATCTAGAAGAAGGAAGATCAAAGTATGGATACTTCGTTACTTCTTAGAATAGGGGACAAGCTGGATATAGTGGAGCATGCCTTTAATCCCAGCACTTGGGAGGCAGAAGCAGAGGCAGGCGGATTTCCAAGTTTGAGTCTGAGTTTGAGTCCAGCCTGGTCTATAAAGTGAGTTCCAGGACACCCAGGGCTATAAAGAGAAACCCTGTATCAAAAGAAGAAGAAGAAGAAGAAGAAGAAGAAGAAGAAGAAGAAGAAGAAGAAGAAGAAGAAGAAGAAGAAGAAGAAGAAGAAGAAGAAGAAGAAGAAGGAACAAAGTACCCATGGTAGGAGTAATAGAGACAACGTTTGGAGATAAGACTAAAGGATGGACCATCCAGAGACTACAGCACTCAAAGATCCATCCCATAATCAGCCTCCAAACCCAGACACTAGTGCATATGCCAGCAAGATTTTGCTTAAAGGACCCTGATATAGCTATCTCAAGTGATGCTATGCCAGTGCCTGACAAATACAGAAGTGAATGCTCACATTCATCTACAGGATGGAACAGAGGGCCCCTAATGGAGGAGCTAGAAAAAGTACCCAAGAAGCTGAAGGGTCTGCAACCCTATAGGTGGAGCAACAATATGAACTAACCAGTACCCCCAGAGTTCATGTCTCTAGCTACATGTGTAGCAGAAGATGGGCTAGTCGGCCATCATTGAGAAGAGAGGACCCTTGGTCTTATAAACTTTATATGCCCCAGTACAGGGGAACTCCAGGGCCAAGAAGTGGGAATGGGTGGGTAGGGGAGGAAGGTGGGAGGAGGATTTATGGAACTTTCACAATAGCATTTGAAATGTAAATAAAGACAATATCTAATAATATTAAAAAAAGAAATGTTAAACTACAAAAAAAAAAAGAAAAAAAAAAGAATTTGTTCTTAGGAAAAGGGGTATCCTATCCCTAGATGAGGACATGATCTATGACAGAAAGTTTTCTTTAATTTTCTGTCAGATTTCCTACTAATTTCTATTTCTGATTTTTCATTACCGATTCTCTTTCAAAGCAGACTCGTCCCTGCAGTGTCTGGTAATAATAAACTTTTCAAGGATTGGCTGATAAATAATTTCATCCTTGCTGGGCTGTTCTGGTTGCAGCCAAGAGTGAAAAGTCTTACAGAATCTTTGCTGTTTTTGCCTTGCCTGTGTCTTCTTGCTGAGTTTTAATGAGCTGAGTTGAGTGTTTGAGAACTCAAGAGGCTTACTCTCTCTTCTGGACAGTTAATTCTTGGGTGGATATAAAGTCCAAGTTTTCAGATTCAGCATCATTCCACAATGGTTCACCCTGAAAGGAACAGAGATTAAAGCGATTCTTAGCAAGAGTTCTTGGAGTCAGCCTTAGTAGTTTAGCATCTCTGTGTTGCTTCTCTAGAGAACTGCTACAGCAGTTGGTGGATGTATCAAGGTGGTAAGTTCTTTCTCAGTTGAAGTTCAAAGGCAGTGGCCCCAGGCTTCATGGCAAGCTGTTCTATGACTGGCTTTCTGCCTATCATCTCTTCAAGCAGTATTTATTGGGCACTGATCATGACCTAGGCAATGTGCTGAGACCCAGAGATGTAGAGAAACAGGAACTACAGGCGCTCTACTCTTTGCCTGGAACATTCACTGTGCTATCAGTAAAATGTCAGTAGTGAGTTGCCCTGCCTTCTTTCGGTGGATGCTGATGATGTTCTGTGCAAGTTTGTGTGCTTCTCTGCCTGAGGGATTTCAATGAGACAGAATTTCTAAGAATCATTGTCCCTAAGAGAAGCATCCCCTTATTAGTGGACAGAAATGAGTGGATAGAGAGAGCTCAGCCTCTCTTCTCATTCAGCTGTTATTTCATCAAGTTATGGATAAACTAGAGCAGATAAGCAACTTGGCTCCACCACATCTCTGGTGTGGTAGCTAGGCTTGCTGTCTCAGGGGACTATCATAGGACC
Source organism: Mus minutoides (assembly GCA_902729485.2). Taxonomy (NCBI): domain Eukaryota; kingdom Metazoa; phylum Chordata; class Mammalia; order Rodentia; family Muridae; genus Mus; species Mus minutoides. The sequence goes on along the minus strand of LR751267.1, from coordinate 24,537 downwards.
AAGCTTCATAGCTCAGAGCTGGCTAGATAATGCATTCATAAATTTTCAGACCTTTCTTGTGCTAACTGGCTTTTCCACATCTTTTCTATGCTTCTGGGCTTATGTGCACATGAACTACTAGTTGACAAGCCTTGTCTCGGGCCACACATCCTAAGCTAAGGAACAAATATTGAGGGTTTTTTTTTTTTTTTTTTTTTTTTTTTTGCAGCTGTTCATTAGTGGAGAATTTAGATAGAATGGGTAATTACAGTACCACATAAGAGCTAGCATGTATTGTGTAGTCTCAAAGCATTTCTAATAAAAGTAAGAAATATCAACCTCATTTGCATAAAAGGAAACCGAGGCTTTTAAAGGTCAAGACTGGTCCAGGGGCCATTTAAGCCATTAGTGATGGGAGAATTAAACCCAAGCCTGGATGATTTCAGAGTTGGAGTTCTTCCATGCAGTTACCTGTCTCTCTCTCTTAGTTTTTCCTTCTCTCTTAGCAGATGGCATCAGAAGTGTTTGATTTATTAGAAAAATCTTAACAGGGACTCGAAGCATGAGTCATAAACATGACCAGGTGTCTAACTAATGGTTGTCATTTATCACTCGGAACCCTGGCATGAAACAGGAAGGCAGGCAGTGGGACCTAGTACTGCCTCAGGCTCAAGACACACTCACTCCTTTAAGCCAACTGGTGGCTTCTAGCAGCTTCTCTTTCTTCACATGCCAGCCAGGTCCAGGGATCACAGGAGTTACTTTTTGAAGCATAGCCAGTGGGCCTTGGCATCTTGAATAAGAGCAGCTGTGACTCTGTTCTTTTAGTGGCCAGGATCTCATCCTTCCCAGCTGGTTGCTTCACTGGGGGTGAGGCGCTTTCACTTCCATGTCCTAGGTCACTAAAGACACCAGCTCATCATTGGCAGCTAATTGCTCTTATCTCCAAGTGACCCTTTTATCCATCTCAGGTCACCTGGGCACACTTTCCCCATGGGAAGCCAGAGAGAATGAGAGGCAGCTCATTACTGAACCTACTGAGAGACACTGTTCTAGGGAGCAGCACCTGGCACCTGGGGAGAGTAGGCAGAACACTTGAGGCTAATGGACCAGCTATCAGAGCTGGCAGAGATACCACTCACCCTCAGGAGTCTACAGTAAGAGGCCAGCAGACTCTTGTACTTTCTCAATTCTCCCATCAAATTAAAAACAATCAATAATCCACCAAAACAATTTCCTGCAGTTCCATGGTAAAATTACTTCATTCTGTTTGATCTAGATCAGAACTTCCTGTCCCAGGAGCCCAGGCTACATGTCTTTGGGCCAATGGTCTCATCTCTTCCAATTTCAACTCTTCCAGCAATCAAACCCAATGAGGAATTTTCTCTTAGGCCCTGAAGACACTATGGCATGAGTAGGATCTTATCCCTTGCCTTTCGTGCTGCTAAAACATACATTGTTTCTTCTTGGACAGAGAAATGTATAGCAAACACTCAGTAACTTAGCTGCTGGGTGGGACCATGCTACCACACTGAAACTGTGAAGACGATGTGGGCAATGTGATAAACATTGCTCTTAATGTCACCATTGCCCTCTCTGCAAACTATAGCATAGAATGTCACTCTGACACTTGCTTTTTCAGTGAAGCCTGGAATTTAGATTCAGAAACCCAGAAATCTGGGATACGATTCTAGTACTACCACTCAGTAGCTGCGTCAATTTGGATCAATTTGGTTATGGCTACTTTCTGTTTCTCAATTTTTAGAAAGGACTAGTTTAGATGATCTGATTAAAATTGCGTATTGCTTAAAATATAAATGTAGACTCAGACAGTTGGGAATGGATCTTTAATCGGCCTAAACCTACTGTGGGTTACTTGAAAATTTGGACTAGTCTGAGCCACCTACCTCGTAGGTAAGGATGGATAGGTGCAAGTGAAACAATTCTTAAGATGGGACCTGAGCTGTCCTGATTAACAGTAATAATCTTAACATCAAGTTCTTGCATATAGGATCAAGTAGATGAGTCCCACTCAGCCAGAATTCCTTTCCCAGGTAACACTTGCTTTATAAATTCCTGTCCAAGGAATTTCAGTAAGGGAGAAGCACTGGGGAGCTTCCACATTTCCAGCAAATGATGCCACTTGGGCACCTGATTAGGCGGATTGTCTGTAAAATGTGTTATGTGGAACAACTAGGGAGTGGGGCCAGGAAATTGTGTTTTTCCTGCAGGAACTCTTTGTGGAATATTAGGATCTACAGACCAATAATCGAGAGAGAGAGAGAGAGAAAGAGAGAGAGAGAGAGAGAGAGAGAATGGCATAAGTCCTGGAGTCCTGTGCTGACATTTTATTTTCAGAAGAGAGAAAGCTTCCAGTAGCCTTCACTTTCTTTTGGCTCTGCTTGGCATTCTTATTCAAATCAGACCCCAATCAGAGGGGAGTTCACATCAGTCAGTCAGACATGCTTGCATGTGTGGGTTTTAATTACCCCTGTGCCTTCCAACCATTCACACCCAGAGGAAATCACTGCAGTGGAGGATCTGCATTGTATTCTCAAAGGAAGCCTCCAGCGAATAGGAAGTGCAGAGCCTGTGAAATGTGATGGAAATCAGCATGCAGTCATCTATGGAGACAGGCTGAGGACACTCAGGGAGACTGTGGGACCCACAGGAAAGCCTAGGCTCTGAAGAATGCCATATTTTCCCAGGAGTCTCTGATTCTGTATATTTGAAAAACTTATTTGTCAGTGATTGAAATAGTGGTTGAAACCTTTGAATGACAGAAACAGAGAGAGCCTCATAAGGTTCTAGGGGCAGCTGATCGAATCAGCCATCTGAGATTTAAATTTCCATTGTATTGGTAAGTGTTCTTCAGAGAAGCGGCCAACAATCAATGTTCTATAGAGACCCAGAAAATGGATGGATAGGTAGCTCCATATGTAGATGAGTGACTGATAGGTACATGAAAGACACATGGATAGAAAAATAAAGATACATAAAAGATATATGATAAGAATTCATTCACTTGGCAATAGAAACCATCAAATTCCACGGTCTTTCATTTTCCAGCTACAGAATATGGAATGACAGTTGTAGCATTCAATAGTTGGCATTCCAGTAGCTGTACAAATTCAGGTTTAAGTTGAAACCCAGAGAACTAGAAGGATAGAGCTTCAGCAGAGGATGTACATTCTCTCTTCCTTTTACCCTTTTGTTTAGTCTGGATGTGCCTGCCTATCTTGGGTGAGAACAACATTATATACTAATTACTATGTTGATCCCACTCACAGACACACCCAGAAATCAATGTTCTTACCAGTTACCTGTTGTTCCCAATCCAGTCAAGTTGACACCAAATGACCTGTGATGCCCATCACCTAGATTCTGTAAAGAGCTTTGTCAATGTGTGTTTGTATGCTTCCGGGAGAGCAGGCACTTCCTGTTCAGCTTTGTTGCTAAATGTTTTAATAGCAACATATGCTTCCTGTCACTTCCATATCTTGTTTCTAGATACGCTTTGAGGTGTTCACTATATACATCTGGATATTTTCTCAAATTCTATCTTTCATGTACCATCCTTTTAATTGTACAGGTAATAGTTTTAGTTTTAGTCTGTCTGACATTTTTAGTTTAATTGAATTGACTTTTTAAAAAAACTTAAATGCATTTTAGTATTTTTTCTAAGCGAACTTAATTTGAGACATCTTAAGGTCAAAGGGAGGTAGTACTGGATTTAATACATATAAAAATAAGTTGACTTGTGTGCAATCAGATAACTTACAATATGCTTGAATATACACATTGCTGCCTTGTTTTGTTGAGTTAAATGAAGTAAACTGGGACAGATATTAATGTATATTGTGCAGTTATTATATGCCAGACATATAGTATCCCTTCATCTGTTTTCTCAGTACTCTGAGGATCACAAAACTTTCTGGGTTCAGTGTTTCTTTTATATTTATTTTCTAAAAGAAAAGGTACAGAGAGTCTTTGTCTGAAGTTAAACACTCAGTGGCTATCAATGTTAGGGCTTGAGTTCATATCCTTATGCTTTCAAATGCCAAGTTTTGCCAACGGGGCCACAGAATGAAATATTCTATTTGTCTCAGAGGAAGTTTCTATTTCTGATGCCTTGGATATGTGTGTGTGTGTGTGTGTGTGTGTGTGTGTGTGTGTGTGTATGCAGTAAGCTTTTTAAAGACAACAAATATGTAGTTTGGAGACAACAATATATAACTGTTGTCTCCAAACAGCTTACTACTGATTAGAACAGCTGTTTCTTCATTGGTAAAGGCTCTTATGCAGTCTCATCAGACAGCTACGTTGACAGATATCATGTGGCAGGTGTACCATCACCAAAATTCCTTTCTCCTGAGAAATGTCTTGGTCTGTGATCAAGCATGAGCCATGCTAGACACAAATAACAGATGTAGCTATAAAAGTCTGGGACAGGTGGAGTAAATGGATAAGAATAGTTTCTCCTCTAATCCTTTAAAGCCTTCACATGCTATTTAGAAAGAGTGCTGTATACCAAGCAGGGAAATGAGGGAGTAACTGAGGGGTAACGTACGGAAAAGGGGTTACTTGCTTCCTTAGGATGGTGGGAAATCTGCAAAGCCATCTAGATCCTTTGGCAAGCCATTTGATATTCTCCTTACCCTTTTTTTCTATAAAGTTTCAATATAGCACTTTCCAAGGAGACCTTTAATGACTAGAAATGACCTATAATATCTTTCAAAAACAGGTTTGAGAGATATCTCAGCCATTAAGAGTGCTTGCTGCTTGTCCAAAAGATCTGGATTTAGTTCACATAACCTCCTTCATGAAGCTAATGGCCACCTGTAACTCCAGATACAGGAGGACCCAGTGCCCTCTGGTCTCTGTAGACTCCTGTACTCTTGTGGTACATGTAAATCCATCCAGGCATACACATACACACATAAATTAAATAAACAGACATCCAGGAGATGGATATAAATAAACATAAATAAAAATTAAAAATCCATTAGAAGGATAACATGACCAAATAAATAGTCCATATTATATTCTCTCCCTCCTTTTGAATTTTATTTTATTTTATGTGTTTTTTGGTGGATGCACCTGAGTGTATGTGCATTATGCACATACAGTACTTGCAATGACTGAAGAGGCTATCAAATCCCCTAAACTAGAGTTACATGCAACCATGAGCTACCAAATGGGGCTGAACTCGGGTCCTCTCCACGACTAATAACCGCTCTTAACTGTTGGGCTGTGTCTCCAGCCGTCTTCACATAGTTAGTATCTGGCCTTA
>LR751267.1:0-19165 GCA_902729485.2 Mus minutoides | reverse complement strand
TCTTCACATAGTTAGTATCTGGCCTTAACTGTTGGGCTATGTCTCCAGCCTTCATCACATAGTTTGTATCTGGCCTTAACTGTTGGGCTATGTCTCCAGCCTTCTTCACATAGTTAGTATCTGGCCTTAACTGTTGGGCTATGTCTCCAGCCTTCATCACATAGTTTGTATCTGGCCTTAACTGTTGGGCTATGTCTCCAGCCTTCTTCACATAGTTAGTATCTGGCCTTAACTGTTGGGCTATGTCTCCAGCCTTCTTCACATAGTTTGTATCTGGCCGCATGTGCCCTATCCTAGTCATGATTCCTGGCTCTGGTCCCCCCTCCTAGTTCATCATTTTCAAATTAGACTGTAGATTCAAGCTTCCTTCTGAGTTTCAGGATCCTGTCTTTTTAATGCTGGTGGGTCCAGTAATGAGCACAGAATCCAACATGGCTTTCTGCCTAAAGATGTGTTCAGGTTACTGTGGCCTATCTTTAAAAAATATTATTGATTCTTTGAGAATTTTACAAAGTGTGTTTGGATAATAGTAAACCCCATCTCTTCTATGTTTACCCCATCTTCCTATTTCTCTAACTTTAAATCCTTTAAAAATTATTAACCCATCAATCTCAATTTCTACTCTCTATATACACCTGGGTATAAGGTCATCTGTTGGAACATGGTTAAACTACTAGGTGTCATGCCCTTAAAGAAAACTGACTCTCCCTCATTCATGAACCACCAACTTTCCATAGCTCCCTAGTTAGGGGTCCGGGGTGGTCTTGAATTCCTTCCTACTCCATACTAAAGTATTGACTAGCTTGATCTTCTGTAGGCCTAGGTAGGCAGCCATGGCTGTGACTTTGATGAATGTAGTTGTCTTGTTATGTGCAGCAGATGATACCTTTGCTATGGTCCTCCTGAGCATTGCTTCTTCAATATTTCACCCCCTCATTTGGTGTGATCTATAAACCTTGGGGGAGGGATGGAGAATAGATAGCCCAATTGTACCTGAGCCCTCACCACTTTTATATACTTTTATATACAGGTTTTTTTTATTTTTCCTAGAAATAAAATGACTCAGACCTCCCCCCTGGAAGCTATATTCTTTGAGGAAAGCTGTTTATGCAAGTGCTTGAAAGCATTTCAGAGGAGAGACCATCTAACATCTCTTTCCTCAACCATCCCTAAAAATCTATCTCAGCACTCCAAGCCTTAGGTAATAACTTGAAACTAATGATCTAAAAAAAACCATACTTCAAGGTTTACTTTTTCTGGTAATGAGCAAGATTTTCAGCATGTGGTAGTGCTGAAGCTACCCCTATGCACTGAAGGTATCCGTGTTAAGTTCCCAGATCTGTGAATGCACCCTGCTGCAAGAGTCTTTGCAATGACCCCGAGTTACTCTGGTTGACACCAGCTCCATAAAGTGTCTCTAAGAGGAAAAAAAACCAATTCAGACAGATGAGATAAAGATGTGTAGAGAAGATGACAGAGACTCTTGTGATATTGCCATGGATCCAGGACTACTGGGTCAGCCTTAGGAATTGGAAGAGGCAAGGAATAGATTCATATGCATAGGCTATGGAAATAATATTGTCCTGCCAGAATTGATACTTACCATCGTCAGTACTGTGAGAGAAGAACTTTTGGTTGTTTGAAACCATCAGGCTAATAATGGTCATTTGTTATAGCAACCACAGGAAGCAAATATACCATGTAATTAAAAAATCATCTTCCGAGGTATTAAAATAGTCCTGTTGCTATTCTCTGTGAAAACAATTGTTGTCTATTGTCATCCACGTCCTCTGGGGAGAAAATAGGCTCAATACTAACATCAGGGTAATCATCCAAATGAAATCTGAAACTTCCCTCATTTTTTTCCCTCTGGAGGGGGAGTAATGACTATTGTTTCAGCTGGCTTGCCTTTTTAGTTGCTCCTCCATCGGCCTGAGTTTTGGAAGGACTGCTGTAATTGAAAAGCTTAAGGTAGTTTCCATGCACACTCCGCTTCTCCTCTCACATTTTCCCCTTCGAGTGCTGCATGTTATTTCTGAGCTCCTAATCCTTTTACCTAAGTTTGGTCTTGGAGAGATGGAAATTCAAACGACTTTCAAAAAGAGAACCTGGCCTGTATTAAGAGATAATGTACCTTTTTTTTTTTTTTAATTTTGTGGAAATTAAGCTATTATGGAACCCACACAACATAAATATTTAAGCACTAAATGGAGTTTTATGTAAACTGATAAATAAGAAGTGTAGGAGGCCACGGCCTGCAGTTGCTCTACATTACAAACCGGGTTCTCTGGAAGATTTCTGGGGCTAAAACGATAAACTGGTGGGGGGGGGGGGAGAAAAGAATACCGCCAAGTCGACATGGCCAATCAAAGTGAATACTTTATTTCAGGGTTGTCTCTTTAAAAAAAGGGGGAAGGCCCTGCCCTTCAGTCGGTTCTGCGCAGGCGCCTGGAGTTTGGCGGGAAGCCCGAAGCACTCTGGGTTGTTCCGGGTGCAGGCAGGTGAACCGGGAAGAGCCAGGGTCCAGAAAGATGCCTCTCAGACAGCAGCGCACCAGAGTAGTGTTACTTAACAAGACAATGGATGCCATGCTTCAGGTGGGGGGGGGGTACACACTACAAAGAAGGAGAAACCATTTGCAGAAAAATAAAAGCAACTTTATGAATCTAGAAAGACCAGTTATGGTCAATATTATTGTAGGATAATCAACAGGATGGATCTATACCATAAAGTTCAATAAACAGTCTCCACTACGTACATTTGCTTGAGGTCTAATATTCCTTATTATTTTTGTGGTACTTTACAGTCTACAAGTTGCTTTTCAATCATTCTATCTTACCTCAGCTTAAATCAGAACTGTAACTCGTGTCCCTTGAAAAATGAAATGTGTCCCTTCAAAAATTCATATGCTGGCCAGGGGTCCATCCCATAATCAGCCACCAAATGCAGACACTATTGCATATGCCAGCAAGATTTTGCTGAAAGGGCCCTGATATAGCTGTCTCATGTGAGGCTATGCCAGTACCTGGCAAACACAGAAGTGGATGCTCACAGTCAGCTATTAGATGGAACACAGGGTTCCCAATAGAGGACCTAGAGAAAGTACCCGAGGAGCTGAAGGGTTCTCCAACCCTATAGGTAGAAGAACAATATGAACTAACCAGTACCCCCAGAGCTCGTGTGTCTAGCTGCATATGTTGCAGAAGATGGCCTAGTTGGCCATCGTTTGGAAGAGAGGCCCCTTGGTTAGGCAAACCTTATATGCCCAGTACAGGGGAATGCCAGGGCCAAGATATGGGAATGGGTGGGTAGGGGAGCCAGGCGGGGGATGGGTACAGTATAGGGGACTTTCAGGATAGCATTTGAAATGTAAATGAAAAAAATCTAATAAAAATTGGAAAAAAAATAAAAAAATAAAAAGAAAAAAGAGGAAAAAAATTTCATATGCTGGCTTGCCAAACTCCAGTTTTCCATTACTGCAATATGACTTTTATTTGTAAATAGAGTCATTGTAGATGTAGTTAATTAAAATGTGATTGGTTTATACTGTAATATTACTACTGTTCTTATAAAACTGGAAGGTTTTATAAGATGCAGAAAGAAGGAAGATGAGTTACAGACATATGGAGATGTTGGCCAACTCTAAGCCAAGGATAGCCATAGATTACCAGTTTGGAGGCTTCTGGATTAGATCCTTCTCCCATAGCCTTCATAAGGCTTCTACTCTGTCTGACCTTGGATTCTGACTTCTCGTAGCATGAGATAATGAGTTTATGTGTGTGCTTTTAAGCCAGGTCGGTTATAGTACCTGGTCATGGCAGCCCTAGAAAGTAATATAGTCATGGGCTTTAGCAATTGATTTCCTATTAAGAGACTGTAGCAGAGATCATGTGAAAATAGATTGAGAGCTAAAATCTTAATCTTCTGATTTCTAGTACAGAGTGATATAAAAATTTCATTCATCTCAGTGTGGGTGCTAGAACTAGCCTATAAGAAATAAGTCGGTCCTCTGTAGTTTATAAGTTTCATAAAAACAACTGTGGTGGTAGACACTAAAACAGACAGACAGACAGACAGACAGACAGACAGACAGACAAATAAGCATTCACATATATTTAGAACCTGAAGCTCACTGTTTCCTAGGTAGCAAACCCTGACAACCCCCCTGACTCTACAGCCCCCAAGTAGTGAAGTTACAGGTGCATGCAGCAGTGTTCAGATTTTAGGTAGGTCCTGGGGATCTGAACTCAGGTTTTTCTTCTTAAGCACAAAATACTTTCACTGCCTTGAGTCATGCCCATAGCCCCAAGTCTGGACTCTTAATCGTTAAGCCATATCACTTAGAAATGCTTATTTGTCTGCAATCAATGCAAAAGAAAGTAAATGTTGGCTGTCTCCAGGTGCACTTCTGCTTGGCTTGGAGAAGAAATCTCTCCATTTATATGAGTGGTTAGTCTAGTTTATAGAAACACAGCCTGCATGGCTTTTTGGAGTTGATCAATGTGGAGTAGATACATACTTCTACTCCCTGAGACTGTCTGTGAACAGCCAGAGAATAATGAACACGGCAGCTCACAGCCTTAGCTTCTTCGTTTATGATTGCCTTTGTAATAGTTTTATTACTAACCAAGAGCTTAGAGGTATGCTCTGTTTTGAGATAATACAGTATGAACTCCTTAAGTGATTTTTCAGGGAAATCATTGACCAACACAAAACAAGAAATGGAGTTTGTTTAGAAAAGATAAGCAAATGTCGCTTACATTTCTACTGGACAGTTCTTTGCTGGAGTAAACTTGTTAGTTCACAAAGAAGCCCTTTGCAAGCTTGAATCCCTTTGGTCACTGGTAGGAAGGAATTGAGTGTCAAATTCCATTTGTGCTGGAGACCATGTGTGAAGCTCAAAAACGTACAAAAAATAGCTTTTAATTTGCTTCCACTGTAAGCGGATTATATAAAATTTGATTTTCACGTTCTGAGGATCATGCTTCTAACCCATGGCACTATTACAAGAGCCGTCAGGGTGTGGGGGGGTGCCACGTTCTGCCAAGTCAAGTCACCGTGTTTCCTTTGAGTTTAACAGCAGCAGACAACAGAAGCACTTCCTTTAGATACTTGGCTTGCAGTCTGGAGGTGGGGGAGAAGTATCTCACAACTCTCTAGTTTTGAAAATAGACCCCTGTGGGGGTCTTTATTTGTTTGATAACCATTGAATGAGATGACAGGATGTGTGCTCGGATCAAGCAAACAGACCATTTATGAATGCTGTTGCAATGAGAGTAGCCAAACTTGTCTCAAAAAGCAGATTAGTCTAAATAGGTGGAGCTATTCCTGAATTTTTTTGTCTTATTTTTAAGATTATGTACTGGCTGAATTTGTGTCAAGTTGACACAAGCTGGAGTTATCACAGAGAAAGGATATGTCTCCATGAGATCCAGCTGTAAGGCATTTTCTCAATTAGTGATCAAGTGGGGAGGACCCCTGTAGGTGGTACCATCTCTGGGCTGGTAGTCTTAGGCTCTATAAGAAAGCAAGCCGGGCGTGGTGGCGCACGCCTTTAGTCCCAGCACTCGGGAGGCAGAGGCAGGCGAATTTCTGAGTTCAAGGCCAGCCTGGTCTATAAAGTGAGTTCCAGGACAGCCAGGGCTATACAGAGAAACCCTGACTCGAAAAACCAAAAAAAAAAAAAAAAAAAAAAAAAAGAAAGCAAGCTGAGCAAGCCAGGGGAAGCAAGCCAGTAAGAAACATCCCTCCATGGACTCTGCATCAGCTCCAGCTTCCTGACCTGCTTAAGTTCCAGTCCCGACTTCCTTTATTGATTAATAGCAATGTGGAAATGTAAGCTGAATAAACCCTTTCATCCCCAACTTACTTTTTGGTCATGATGTTTGTGCAGAAATAGAAACCCTGACTAAGACAGATTATAATATAATTATATAGTTTCTTCATTTCCCTTGAAAGCCTCCCATACAAACCTCTTTAGTTTCTTTTAAATTCATAGTTTCTTTTTGTATGCATGCATGCATGCGTGCATGTGTATATGTACACATACATCCCTAAATATAACCCTATCATTCTGTAAAATGATACTTTTATGCATCTTTTTTTTATCAGGGATAACCATTTGGTATTGGATAGTCAATCAGTATGCTCTTCATAGATAACACCATTTCTCTCACTCTCCATATTCTTTTGTAGCCTCTGGTCCTTTGTGTAGGGTTGTGACCACGGGGTCTTTCTCTTATCCACTTTAACTTGTTTATTGTTATTATCCTAGTTCAAGTCATGTTTAGACAATCGTGCTGGTAGGGTATGTGTGTGTATAGTGTGTAGCTTTATTAGATATTATGGGGGACACTGTCTCACAACAAACTACGTGATTCTCTGGCTCTTACAGGATTCCTGTGTTAGATGAAGTTTCTATTGCTACAATGAAATGACATGACCCCAAAGCAAGGTGGGGAAGAAAGGATTTTCTTGGCTTACACTTCCATACCAATGTTTATCATCAAAGGAATTCAGCACAGCAATTCAATCAGCACAGCAATTCAAGCAGTAACCTGGAGACAGGAGCTGGTGCAGAGGGTATGGAGAAGCGCTGCTTACTAGCTTACATATCATGGCTTGCATAGGCTGCTTTCTTATAGACCCAAGGACCACCAGCCCAGAAATCACACAGCCCACAATGGGCTGGGTTCTCCCACCACCAATCACTAATTAAGAAAATCCTGCCGGACATGGTGGTGCACACCTTTAATCCCCGCACTTGGGAGGCAGAGGCAGGCAGATTTCTGAGTTTGAGGCCAGCCTGGTATACAAAGTGAGTTCCAGAACAACCAGGTATACAGAGAAACCCTGTCTTGAAAAACAAAACAACCCCCCCAAACAAAACAAACAAACAAACAAACAAACAAGAAAAAAGAAAAGAAAAGAAAATCCCCATAGTCTTGCCTATAGCCTGATCTTATGGAGGCATTTTCTTAATTGAGGACAGAACTATCAGTTGCTTCTTTCCTTTGCAACTTTGCATAGACCCTTCTGGTATGAGGGAAGCACTGAAGTTAATCCCACCTCAGGGGCCTCTGGACCATTGTAGCATGATACAAATAAGGCACCATGCCACACTATCACCAGTTACTCTAGGCCCAGGATATCTCGCTGCCTCCATGCCTAGCCTCATGCAGCAACCACTCATCTCACATTCTCTTGCTGTGGATTCTGCTCACATTCCCAGCTATTGGCCTCCTGTGGTTAACGGTCACAAATCCCAGTTACCCAGTAAAATCAAAACTCTATAGGCTTGTAATTTATCTGTCAGATTTATATTAGTAAATTCTCAACCCACAAAATGTCCACACAATTAACTCAAAACTCAATTGATAATAAACACAAGCTACACCTAGATGGGGCAAATGCACCCTACTTATTATTTAATCACGGTTCTAAGATATCCCCAATACTATGGTTCCCAGGACCGTGTGGGTCTGCCTCCTCTTCCACTCCTCTAGGTTCCATCTTATTTCTTCCTCTCCTTCCGTCCTCTGTCTCTCTTTACTCTCTGTACTCTAAATTCTCATTCCCCCTCCTTTTCCCACTGCCCAATCATAGGCTTTCACCTTATCTTGTGCCTGCCCTCACCTTCGTATAGACAGCAATCCCCAGACCACGTGCCTGAAGTCCATGGTGTCTTCAACAATCGGAACTTACCTTCCATCTCTGGGGACAATCAAGGGCAGTAGAAATACCCTGCAATGTCCTCCTGACCATAAAGTCAAAAGGACATTTCATGCCTGGTCTTGGTGTTTTTGTTAGGTGGTCTTTAACAAGCACTCTTGGACAGAGTGCTTGGAAGAAATGTTCACTGAAAGTGTATATGTACACAGACTTACATGTATTTTAAGTTTTACATAGGTAATCAATGCTATGATTCCTTATGGCCTTTTCAGACATCCTTATTGTTGGTTTTCCCTTTTCCCTCCTTCCTCTGTATATCTCTCTCCATCCTTAATTAGAGTCTTCCTCCCTTTTCCCTGTTTCCCTTTGTAGCCTGCTATTGCTCTTTCTATTGCTCCTTCTCCCCACCTGCACTCTGCAATTGTCCCTTTGTATCTTCCTGGTCTCTGTGGTTACTTTACTCTAAATACTCACACCTGAAGATATGAATCTAGGAGACTCAGGTAAGAGACAACATATGACATTTGTCTCTCTGAGTTTATAGTTCTATCTATCCATTTTACCTGAAAAAAAAAAAACAAAACCAACAACACATGATTTTATTTATTTTATAGCTCAGTAGTACCCCATAGTGTATATACAGCAGATTTTTATTAACCCTTCACCAGTGGAAGGATATTTAGGTTCTTCATTTCCTAGATATTCTAACCAGAATAGCAATAAACATAGCTGAGGAAGTATCTGTAGAACAGGATGCTTAGTTCTTTTGGCATGTGCCAAGATATGGCTAGGTCATATGGAAGATTTATTTTCCCTTTTGGAGAACTCTCCACATTGATTTTCATAGTGGCTGGACTGAATTGTAATCCCACCCAGAGCAATTTTTCCTTTTCCAGTTATAGCAAGATGAAATTACACAATCATTTTGATTTGCACTTCTCAATTTGCTAGTGATGATGAACATTTTTGAGATGTTTCTTTGGGGGGAAGGTATAGGGGACTTATGGTATAACACTTGAAATGTAAATGAAGAAATTCTCTAATAATAAATAAATAAATAAATAAATAAATAAATAAATAAGAAAAAATGTCACAATACAAAAAAGAAAGTTGTTTCTTTTTCTTCTTTTGAGAATTATCTATTGGGATTCCAGGACCACTTATTATATTTATTTTAAAAAAAAAACTTTTTTGTGTTTCAAGTTCCTTAAATATTCTTGCTATTAATCCTCTGTCAGATGTATAGCTGGCAAAGATGTTCTCCCATTCTGTCTACTTCCTCTTTACCTTGTCAATTGTTTCTTTAACTGTGCAGACGTTTTTGAGACTTAGGAAGTCACAATTTTCAACTGTTGGTCGTAATTCTTGGGCAAATGGAGTCCTATTCAGGAAGTCCTTTGTCACACCTATATTGTCTAGAGCACTGTGTATGTCTTCTAGCAGTTTCTTCACGTTCAAATCTTTGATCCATTTAGAGTTTTGATGCAAGGTGATAGATACAAGTATAATATCATTGTTCTACAACCAGACATCTAGTTTTCTCGCACCAGCTGTTGATGATGCTTTCTTTTCTCCAGATTACGGTTTTGGTATCTTTGGCAAATACTTAATAGCTGAAGTTATGTAAACTCATGGGTAGAGCTTTGGTTCCATTGTTTTGCATGTCTGTTTTAATGGTAATACCACATTGCTTTTATTCCTAGGACTCTGTTGCTTACTTTGACATTGGGATTGGTAATTCTTCTAGCATTGTTCTTTGTGCTCATGATTGTTTTGGTTCTCTGGCGTCTTTTGTGGTTCTACAATGAATTTTAGCATTTTTTGTGTGTTTCTATTAAAAATGAGATGAGGATTTTGGTTGAGATTCCATTGAATCTGTAAACAGCTTTAGATAAATTAATTTAAGTGAAAATTAATATTTCACAATATTAATCCTACTAATACATGAGGATGAGTGTGTTCCCATTTTCTAATGTTTTCCTCTATTTCATTCTATAGGTTCTTCATTTCTTTGGCATTTATTTTTAGGCTAATATGAATAGATCCATGATGTATGTATCCATGATCTCATTATGGATATGTTTGTTGGTGGTGTATAGAAAAGCTACTGATTTGTGCAAGTTGATTCTATTTTCTGCCACGTTCCTGAATTTATCATTAGTAGAAATTTTCTGGTAAGATTTAAAAAAAAATCTCTAATATGTAGTGTCATGTTTTTTGCAATTGGAATAAATTTAACATCTTCCTTTTCTATTTTAATCCCTTAATTAACTTCTCTTGCCTTATTACCCCTGCTGGTGCTTTTGAGTACAATATTGAAAAGAAAGGGGATAGTGAACATCCTTGTTTCTTTCCTGATTTCAGAAGGATTGCTTCAAGAATTTCTCCCTTTAGGATAATGTTGCCCATGAGTTTCTCATACATAGCTTCTACTATGTTGAGATATGTTCCCTTGGGCAAATGGATGTATCTGGAGGATATCATCCTTAGTGAGGTAACCCAATCACAAAAGAAGTCACTTAATATGCACACACTGATAAGTGGATATTAGCCCAGAAACTTAGAATACCCAAGATACAATTTGCAAAACACAAGAAAATCAAGAAGAAGGAAGACCAACGAGTGGATATTTTGTTTTAGGGAACAAAATATACATGGAAGGAGTTACAGAGACCAAGTTTGGAGCTAAGATAAAAGGATGGACCATCCAGAGACTACCCCACCTGGGGATCCATCCCATAATCAGCCACCAAACACAGACACTATTGCATATGCCAGCAAGATTTCTCTGAAAGGAACCTGATATAGCTGACGTGTGTGAGGTTATGTCAGTGCCTGGCAAATATAGAAGTGGATGCTCACAGTCATCTATTGGATGGAACACAGGGCCCCTAATGGAGGAGCTAGAGAATGTACCCAAGGAGCTGAAGGGGTCTGCAACCCTATAGGTGGAACAACAATATGAACTAACCAGTACCCCCAGAGCTTGTGTCTCTAGATGCATATGTAGCAGAAAATGGCTTACTTGGCCATCATTGGGAATAGAGGCCCCCTTGGTCTTGCAAACTTTATATGCCCCAGTACAGCGGAATACCAGGGCCAAGAAGTGGGAATGGGTGGGTGGGGGAGCAGGTGGTGGGTATAGGGAACTTTCGAGATAGCATTTGAAATGTAAATAAAGGAAATATCTAACAAAAAACGACATTTTCAAAGTTTTTTTTTTTTTTTCTGTGTCTATTGGGATGATCATGGGGTTTTGTCTTTTTATGTGTTTATTATGTCTCCTGACTTATACACATTGAACTATTTCAGGGATAATGGTAACTTGGTCATGGTAACTAATTTTTTTGATAGATATATATATATATATATATATATATATATATATATATATTCTGTTTGCAAGTATATTATTGATCATATTTGTCTCTATGTTTATCAGATATATTGGTATGCAATTTTCTTTTTAACTTTTTTCCTTGTGTCTTTTCTGGTTTTGAGAGAGACACTGGGTGTTTATGAGTTTCGGGATGCTCTCTCCTCTTTCTCTTATACTTATTTTAGTTTAGAAAGACTTGACTGGAACTTTTCTTTGAAAGCTCATAGATGGTAAAATTTTCCTGTGAGTTGAATTCATCTGGCCATGGACTTTTGTTTTTAAATCAAGAATGTTTTTTATTATTATTTCAATATCTTCATTTCTTATGGATTTGTTTCCATTGTTGATCTTTTCTTGGTTTAATTTTGGTGGTTTGGCTGAATCTAAAAACTCATCCACTTGTCTATTGGAGCAAGCAGAGGTATTGAAATCACCTATTACTAATGCTTTGAGGTTAATTTGTGTCTTTAAAGCCATTAGTAAAATTATAATAAAATTAGATGCTTCAGAGGATGGTGCATAAATAATCAAGTTGGTTTTATCTATGAAGTGCATATGTGTTTTTGGAAACGGCTTGGGTGGAATAAAGTCAGGTGGACAACAGGGCCTGGACTGATGTATAGGATCTATCTACCAGTTCAAGTCTAGGATGTGGAGGTCGATGTGGCTATGTGAAAAGGTTGAATATTGCAGGAAAGAGGCCTGTGGCTTTGGGGATAGCTAGGGAGGTTTCTGACAGAAGCCTATTGATTTCAGGTTTGACACAGGAAGTGTAGGCCAGACGAGACTTAGATTCTGACTGTGGACCCTGGATTCAGTCTGGCAGGTTGTGGAGTGTATGTGGATGGGAGTGTTGGGGGACTTACAGGACTAAACACTCATGAGTGGTGGCAGGTAGGGTAGGTTCTGGTGGAGTCTAGAGTAGGTTGAAGTGCTGGTAGGTGGTCAGGCTAGGCAACGGTACTGGATGATGTTTGTGAGCTAGACCTGGTAGGCTCAGAAGAAGGCATGCATGGGGAGAGTCAGGAAAACCTACCAAGCTAGACCCTGGAGAAGGATGTAGGTGATTTGGTTGGGCTAGGTGGTTAGATATGGTACAGTTATTTTTGACAAATAACTCATCTTTACGGATGAAGCCTAAAAGTTAAGGCTAGAGAAAAAAAAGAAGTGTGTGTGTATGTGTGTTTGTATAGGGTTGAGTGTGTGTGTGTGTGTGTGTGTGTGTGTGTGTGTGTGTGAGAGAGAGAGAGAGAGAGAGAGAGAGAGAGAGAGAGAGAGAGAGAGAGAGAAATTATCTGACAGTGCTGGCCTAAATTATTCAGAGAATTTTCACAGGGTGGATCAAATCAAAGGCTAAAATCACATCTAACCAAGGGCTGTGCTGTCGAGATACAGTCTGCACACTATGCCCAAGGTTCTTATGATGGAAAGCATTCATTTTCTTTAGTTCTAGAAGGTTTTTGGAACCTAGACATCTAATCTCAGTTCTGTGAAAAGGCATTTTATTTATTTATTGCATTCATAAAAAAGAAAAAGAACACCACAACTTGGTCCCAGTTAGCCTCAGGATGTGGTAATATTGTTTTTTAAAAACTAATAGAATTGATCCCTAGGTTAAAAAAATCTTTCAAAACCCCTCAAATGTTATCTTTAAATGTGTAGTCAAGAAACAAAGCAGATGGAAAGAAAAAAATTAAGAAAAACCCCAATGATAGGGGAGAAAAGGGGAAAAATACAAGGTAATAAAATATATCTGACTTCAATGAAAAAAGGGGACTCTTTGGAAAGATGGAGATCAAGAAGTGAGGATGGGGAGACTGGAGAGAACAGAGGGAGATGGGGAAGAATTAGGACAAAATCCAATGCTATGTGTGTACGAAAAAATCCATAATAAAATTTATTACTTCGCATGCTAACATAAAACATTAAAAAAAAGGAAGGGAATTCTTCAAAGCCGTTGCCAGTGGGGACTCTTACTCCCTGTATAGACCTATGTTGAGCACTTCTGCTTGCAACATAGTGTCTGGTCATTAAATATTTGTCTTTTTTCTTGAAACTGTTGAGCAACCTGCAAATTAAGTAGCAAGAAGCAGAGCATTAACTGTTATTTATAGATAGTCTTTGTGAGTTCACAAGGCAAATACAACACTATCACAGCCTGGGTTTTTTTTTTTTTTTTTTTTTTTTTCTTAGTAAATGTAACCAGATATGGAAGGTCAGACTACATGGGATGAGGGAGGTTGGCTATTCTTCAGTTTCAATCATGGTCCTTTTTACTATCAGTTGTTAACTTTTAAAATAGGAGTTTGAAAAGAAAATGGAAAATAAAAGTGCATTTCTTAGACAAACAAACAGATGTAAATAAAGTTCCTGACTTCCAGTTGGTAAGGAAATCACCTGTATAGTATCCATGGACCTGGCTTAGAGACCTTGACCTGAGTGCAAGTAGGCAGTATATATTGGACTGGTGAGAGATCACCGAGGGTATTCAACCCATAAGTGTTTAATGAGTCAATGAATCGAACCTTCCATTTCTACAGTTTTAAGGTCATCTCTTTAGTACTTAGAAGTATTTTGAAAAGTATCAACATAAAATATTAAGCTTGGGTCAGAGTTTCCTTCTGCTGCTGTTTTGTTTTATTCTAACCAAGTGAATATTTATGGAAGCCAACTCATTCAAATATTTATAAATAGCTTTGTGACCTTGAGCCAGCTTTGTCTTTGTTACAGTCAAGATGTTATTTCTATACTTGGAGCCTCAGTGTCTTCGTTTCTTTCTCTGTTGCTGTGATAAAATGCTCTGACTACCACAGCTTACAGGACAAAGGGTTTATGTTAGTTTACTGTTCTAAGTTATAGGCCGTCATAATAGGGGTGTGAAACAGCTGGCCACATTCCATC
This sequence comes from Mus minutoides, assembly GCA_902729485.2. Lineage (NCBI taxonomy): Eukaryota > Metazoa > Chordata > Mammalia > Rodentia > Muridae > Mus > Mus minutoides. Next base: position 5,214 of record LR751267.1, on the reverse strand, counting down.
TACAGTCAGGTGAAACAAGAAATGAATGAATGCATACTGCTCCCTTTCTATAGTCATACAATCCAGGGTTTGAGCTATACTCAGAGGGCAAATCGTCCTACATGAATTAATATCATCAAGACAATTCACCCAGAGGCACATCTTCACATGATTCTAGATTCTTCATGTTAACAGTTAAAATAATCCATCTCACCCACTATCAGTAAAATGTTGAAGAAAGGAATATTACACATAAGTAAATTTTCACTCAAAAGACCCAGGTATTATCAAAAGCATTCCAACCTACTGGTATGGTACAATGAAAAGAAGACACTTGCTGATCATAATGGGGAAGATATATGAGCTGCTGAATACTTCTTAAAGTTTGGCCTTTTGCATAAGCAACATTTTAGCATAATAGATTATTTTCTTAAGCATTTATTGAAATATTAAACAATAGATAGGAAGTCTCACTTGTAGAGCTAACATTGGAAACTTATACACTCATAAGGACTCGTCCTTTTCCTAATGTTTTCATCTCCCATTGTGATGTCATCCTACATATTACTCCAGATAATGGCAATGATGCTTGTTTGGTCTGAGAAAATCTAAGGTCTTTTGGATTGTTCTTTGTTGCTAAGTGGAAACTGATGTCTTTAAGACTATTGCTTAAATAATTTCTATTATTAAAAGTCACACTCCCATGAAGAAGAAAACTCCCTCCTGCCTTTGTACTGCCTGCTGTAAACAACTTTATCATATGACATATTTGATTTCAGATTCAAGTTCTACTCTTCTGATGGCTCTATGTTCATGAACATACAGTGTTCTTATTTGTGAGGTCTGGTTAAAAACTATCTTCCTGGAGTACTGTTAAACTTAAATGTACCTATCTCTACCAGAACTCAGTACCCTGTTTGAAGGAAGAATTTTATAGCTGTTAGGTACTTTTCTTGTCTTGCTCTTGATCTTTCTGACTCTTGTTGACTGAAGAATGCTCTGAGAATCTAGCTTGGTTCTAAACAGGGCATGAGCGCAGTGGCCTAAGCCAGAGGACTTCCTCCAGGGATGCCTGGTGACCCTTTAGTCATTGAGGGAAGAACTCAGTTGTCTGCTGTATTTATGGTCCGATAATTTTCAGGATCCTTTGAGGACATGTCTTTCCCCCTAGAGATGTTTCATCATCAGATGAGTCTCCCAGTCTTCAAAGAGCAGATGACAGAAATTATGTCTTACCAGGGAACTCAGAAAGAACTCCAGAGCCCCTTAGTCTTGACTCTGCCTGCAGCCTCGAATGCTTCAGCTCTGCCGAATCAGGCTTCACTTACTCTATCCTAGTTCTGTGAGCCTCCAAGTTTCATTGCAAATAGTTGAACACATTTTTTTTTTCATAGACAGACTGCTGCATCAGAAACCTTAGGGTCTCCTGTCCACCAGGGGATTCGGCAGTGCTTCCTGCAACCCTGCAAAGCACATTGCCTAATGCTCAAAGAACGCCACCTGCTCCAGGGCAGCAGCCAGCTTTCTGTCTCATCCTGGTCCTTCTGTTTGGACCAGTACAAGATCCAGTTGTGTCACTGCCCACTCCATTTGCTAGGACATTACAGATTTCAATGAAATGTTTCCCAAACAGATTTGATGCGAGTGCAGAAAAAAAGAGCTGTTGGTTCTGTGAATGCTTTGGAGATGGCAAGTCTGAGCTGCTAAAAAGTGACTTTTCACTTGCTTTGGATAAGGTAACTCCACCCTCTTGGGGATGGAGGAAACTAGAAAACGAGGCGGAGTCTACATTCACGTCCATAGAGGACTGCTGCTTTAAGCAGTTAAACCTGTGACTTAGAGCCAGTTCTAATCTGACTTGTTTATATAAGGTAAATGCTGATTTCTGTACCACATTGTCAACCACACATCAAGGTTTGGCATTAGGACTTACAATATTGCTCTGGGGTAGACACATGCATGAGCTTCAGTCTCAGTGAGAGGGTAGGATGGGAAGGGGTATTAGCTCAGAAAATGCTAAATTCCTCTGCCTCTATTAAAGACTTTGGTGTCAGTTTCATTAATATATTCCATTATAATAAAATTCATTACCTATGAATCTTTTAAAAGTAGTTCCCAATTTGACCATTATTTTCCATTAACTGATTAATTACTCACCCCAACACACTGAATGAGGAACAGCATAACTTTCAAAATGTCCAGGTATCCCTCTCTCAAATTGGCTTGTGCTTTTGCACTGTTTACAGCTCAAGCTATAGAAGGACTGGCTAGTGATGACAGTGGACTGGATAAATAAGTTCACAAACTCTAAGGTTCCTTTCAGTTTGTGAAGTGAATCAAGTATCTGTGGCTTAGAGTGTAGTCTATGACAAAGAAATAAATGCGAATAACATCCTATACTAGCTAAGGTTTGTGGATGATTTTTCATTCGCTGTGTTCAGTTTCCCAGTAGCTCCTGCAAGGTAAGAATTATTGTACCTGTTTTATAGATGTGGCTACTAAGTTTCCCATAAGTTAACTTTGTTAGCATTTTTGTCTAGGCTCTGCCCCACAGTTACTTCACAACAGCAAGGTGTGCCTGACTCACTATAAAAGGGGCTGCTTGCTCCCTCCTCCTTCTCTTGCCTTCTTGCTCTGTCCTCTTGACCCTTCCCCATCTCTCTCCATTTCCCTTCCCCTTCTTGCTTTATGTGCTCATTGCCAGAGTCTATTTCTCTTCTCTTCTCTTCTCTTCTCTTCTCTTCTCTTCTCTTCTCTTCTCTTCTCTTCTCTTCTCTTCTCTTCTCTTCTCTTCTCTTCTCTTCTCTTCTCCTCTCTTCTCTTCTCTTCTCCTCTCTTCTCCTCTCTTCTCCTCTCTTCTCCTCTCTTCTCCTCTCTTCTCCTCTCTTCTCCTCTCTTCTCCTCTCTTCCTCTCTTCCTCTCTTCCTCTCTTCCTCTCTTCCTCTCTTCCTCTCTTCCTCTCTTCCTCTCTCTTCTCTTCTCTTCTCTTCTCTTCTCTTCTCTTCTCTTCTCTTCTCTTCTCTCTTTCTCCTCTCTCTCTCTCTCTCTCTCTCTCTCTCTGTCTTTACTACCCTCTCAACTTCCTTCCTCATGCCCCAAATAAATTCTTTTACACTATACCTTCGTGTGGCTGCTCCCTCAGGGGGAAGGGATGCCTCAGCATTGGCTTGCAGAGGTACCTCCTTTCCCCACACCTTACCACACCTCCACCAATCATATTCCTTCTCTCTTTATCTTTTTATAAAACACAGTGAAGTTGGACCCATTTGTATACCCATGAGAAGCATACCTCAAGTTTATCCTGAAATCCTATGAAGGTTAGTATTTATTGGTTTGGATGGGAGCATTAAGTGATCTACTCCGTACTAATATCCAAACACTGACATTATGTTAGATGATAACATTGCTAGCTTTTGGATTTGTGGAAGCTAACACATCCCAAAGGTTTCACATGAAAATCACAAGGATATTAACTCACACACAGTGGACAATGTCTACCCATGGGGCTAAGATAGNGGTTAGTATTTATTGGTTTGGATGGGAGCATTAAGTGATCTACTCCGTACTAATATCCAAACACTGACATTATGTTAGATGATAACATTGCTAGCTTTTGGATTTGTGGAAGCTAACACATCCCAAAGGTTTCACATGAAAATCACAAGGATATTAACTCACACACAGTGGACAATGTCTACCCATGGGGCTAAGATAGCCCAGGATAATATTTGTAATTAGGCCTCAGATTTGCATCATTCTAACCTCTCTATAAATTGCTGAAGTTCTAATTGGCTTTTGTAGTCTCATTCAGCATGTGTGTTTTCCCAATAAGAAATACACAATGAATTTATGAAATTCTTGAGTAAATGGATGTATCTGGAGGATATCATCCTGAGTGAGGTAACCCAATCACAAAAGAAATCACTTAACATGCACTCACTGATAAGCGGTTATTAGCCCAAAAATCTAGAACACCCAAGATACAATCTCCAAAACACAAGAAAATCAAGAAAGACCAATGCGTGGATACTTCATTCCTCCCTATAATGGGGATTAAAATATGCATGGAAGGAGGTGCAGAGACAAGTTTGGAGCTAAATGAAAGGATGGACCATCCAGAGAATGTCCCACCCAGGCAGTCCATCTCATAATCAGCCACCAAATGCAGACACTACTGCACACACCATCAGGATATTGCTGAAGGGACCCTGATTTAGCTGTCTCCTGGCAAGCTTTGACAGTCCCTACAAATACAGAAGTGGATGCTCACAACCATCTATAGGGTAGAACACAGGGTCCCCAATGTAGGAGCTAGAGAGTACCCAAGAGCTGTAGGGATCTGCGACCCTATAGATGGAACAACAATATGAACTAATCAGAACCCTCAGAGCTCATGTCTCTAGCTGCATATGTATTAGAAGATGGCCTAGTTGACCATTATTCGGGAGGAAAGGCCCCTGGTCTAGCAATGTTTATATGCCCCAGTACAGGGGAATGCCAGGGCCAAATAGTGGGAGGGGGAGGGTAGGGGAGCATGGCAGGGGGTGGGTATCGGGGACTTTTGGGATAACACTTGAAATGTAAATGAAGAATTTCTCTAATAAAAAAAAAGAGTTGAAAAAAAAAAAGAAATACACTGTCACATGAGTAATGCCAACCCACTCATGAAGGCTCTACCCTTGCCCTTAATAACATTTTAAAGGCCCCAGTCCCTAACACTGTTACACTAGGTGGGATTAAAATTTCTACCCAGAAACATCAAAGCACACATCCACACCACTATACCTTCCAAGTAAGCATTTATCAAACCACACAACTCTTGACAATCTTCAGCCCCCCCCCCCGCCCCCGCCTCTACTGGCTGTGTTGCAGGTGTGCTGTGAGCCAATGGACACACTAAAGCATTCAGAATGGGCTGCCAAAACTGGAGGGGACAGCTTTTGGCAGCACATGCCATTTGCATTGTTGTAACACCTGCTTGTTTTGATGCAAGATAAGGGTCTTGTCAGAATTTCCATATTCTCTCTATTCAAAGGGAAGTCATTTGGCTGACTCTAGTCCCTCTGGTCTGCAATTCGGGACACACTATGTCAGCTCAGCTAGCACTGCTTTATCATTAAAATCATTGTTGACCATTTCAAGTTAGTTTTGAACCAAATACATATGCTTGTTTTTTGCTCCCCAGCCTATTAGGAGAAAAGAACAAGGGAGACAGAGCTTGATGTTTGATTAAGT
>LR750027.1:983026-1078363 GCA_902729485.2 Mus minutoides | reverse complement strand
TCTCTCTCTCTCTCTCTCTCTCTCTCTCTCTCTCAAAAAAAAGCTATAAAGCACAACTAAGATTTTTAAGCGATGCTTCCAGAGTCTTAATAAGAGATTAATGTAATTTATAAAGCTGTTTTCTGGCTGAGGACCATCAGTTTCTTGGACCGTCGCTTGCCCGTCTTCTCATGACCCGCTCAGAGCTCTGTTGTGGGTAGTTCATTCTTCCTAAAGGGAAACATGTTTTTATATTGAGTAGAGGCCAACCGAGCTACTTTCTATGACCTCTTCAGGCCTTCAAAATGAGTACCACCTTGGAAACTCACAGCGATCTCTCTGCCTGGTCTCTCAAGTGCGGAGATTCCAGGCTCTTGTTGCGTGGGAGTGTTTATGCATGGATTTGTGTGCATGTTGGTGTGTGTGCAGGTACACAAATGTGTACGTGTGAGTGGAGACAAAAGGTCAACCTTGGGTGCCCTTCCTCAGGACCTGTTAGCTTGTTTTGTTTTGTTTTGTTTTGTTTTGTTTTGTTTTGTATTTTAGAAGAATCTCTCACTGACCTGAAGCTGGCCAGGTAGGAGTGACTGGGTGGCTGGTGAGCCCTAGGGAGTCCTGCCTGTCTCTTCCTCCTGAGTGCCGGGATCACATGTGTTTCCTTTGTAGGTGCTGGGATCAAACTTAGGTCTTTACCCTTGCTCAGCAAGAGCTTTACAGGCTGAGCCATCTCTCCAGCTCCGTGTAAAACTTTTGAAGCAACTGCCCAACTCTTTCCAGATTGTTTGTACTATGAAAATCCCAACGGCTCTATCTTCATTAGCACCTGTGTTGCCTTTAAAACCTGCAAGCATTATGTTGGTATGTGGTCGTTCCTCATGATGTGCCAGTTTGTATTTCTAATGACTAATTGTTTTGATCATCTTCTGCTGAGCCTATGCTGCATCTATTTTCTTTGCTAAGGCATTTGTTTGAATCTATCTTACTTTAAAAATGGTATGTTTGAAAAAATTGTATGTTTGCTCTCTTATTACTGAGTTTTTAGTTTAGTATATCTTCTGTAGATTAATTAGCCTTTGTCAGGTACATGCTCGGCAAAGAAAGAATTTCTCCCAGGTGTGGTTCATCTGCTCACTCTCTCTAGTGGTATCTTTTTCTTGGGTGGTGGGGTTCAAAACAGGATTTCTTGGTATCCCTGGCTGTCCTGGTATCTGTCTCCATGTATCCCTCCATCTGTAGACCAGGCTGGTCTCAAACTCACAGATCCCTCTGCCTCTCAAGTGCTATAGTTAATGGGGTGTGCCACCTCTTCCTGACTCTAGTCTCTTTTAAAGAGCAAATATTTTGATTTTTGGTGAAGCCTAATTTATTTACTTTCCCTTTTACAGATTATGTTTTTTTGATGAAACATCTAAGACATATTTGCCATAAAATTTTTCTTTTATATATATTTCTAGAAGGTTTTTGTGTTTGCTTGGTTTTAGTTTTAGATTTCACATTCAGATCTGTGGCCTATCTTAATTTTTATCATTCACATAAATTTTTATCATTCATATGGTATGAAGACCAGCATTAAAATTCATTTTAGCTTTTGCATGTGAACATCTAATTATTTGAGCACCCTTTATTGAAAATTCTATTTTTCTTCTTTTTCAAAATCTAGTACCCCCACTTGTATATTCATATATATGTTTAGTATATATAAGTCATTCATTTTCTTGCTTTTTAAAAACAGGAGACACATGACAGCCTTATAAACCCAACAGACCACATCCACTATTCATTATGAAGCCTTAGTTATAATTTTACAACTTCAGGCCCTTTTTGGGGTTATAGTTAAGTTCACTAACTTCTTGAGCTGTCCATCACCTTAGGATTAGGATGAGATTTTCTCAGAAGGCTGGGGGCCTTTGCCTCATGGACCACCTTTTGGTGAGCTGCCTTCGAAGGACGCACACTGGAATTTCTGTTTCTGGTTGAGTGATCTGTTCTAATTGTCACACCTGGCTTTTCACCAGGTCTCATTAGTTTCCTTCTTTGATGTCCTAAACTAAAGCCTTAATAGCTTTAGTCAATCTAGTCCTTGCCCTGGGATATGAGCCTGCCTGAAATATGACCCTCTTATACCAAGGATGGGTCTTTTCTCAAAGACCATCAACCCGGAGGGAGGAAATCAGTCAAAGGTCATGTCTTGAGACACCAAATTTGAAGTGGTTTGGTCTCCTTAGAGAAATATAAAATATTTAACTTATTGGTTTAAAATTTTCTATTACGATATAATTCACATGCCATAAAATTTACCCTTTAAAAGTGCACATTTCAGTGATTTTTAGTATATCCAGAAAGCTGTGAGCCCATCACCATTATATAATTTCAGAGCATTTCATCCCCTTAAAAGAAACCCCAGACCCACTAAGCAGTCACTCTGTATTTCCTCTTTCCCCTAGTTCCTGGCAACCATGTGAACCCACAGTTTGCATCTCAGGATTGGCCATTCTGGACATTTAATATAGATGGGATCACACAGTGTATGGGTTTTTGTATCTGAGTTCTTCACTTTACTTTTGAGTTTCACCATATTGTATAATGCATAAGAAATCCATTCCTGTTTATGGCTGAATAATATTTTATTGGTGTCAATATAAAGTTTATCTTTTTAATCTGTTTATCAATTGCTGAATATTTGTTTTTTTTCTATTTTTTAAGTAAATGGTGTGTCTGTGGACATTTATATATGAGTTTTTATTTGGACAGATGTTTCAGTTCCCCTGGAAACACAGCTGGAAGCTGAGCTGATGGGTCATATGGCAACTATTATAGTTTAATCTGAAATGTTTTCCACTGAATTAGGCTGCGAGTGCTTGTTTCCTAGCTAGTGATTGTTCCTGTTTTGAAAGGCTGTGGACAATCTGGGAAGTGAGGCCTTGCTGGTGACAATAGGTCACCAGGGCCAGCCCTTTGAAGATCACATCTAATACCTGGGTCATGAGTTGTTTGTTTCCTGGCCTGCCATGATGTGAATAGCTTCCATCTCCACCAGACTTGCCAGCTGCCATGGTTTGAACTGCTCTGCCATGTGTTCCGTGTCAAAATAGAGACCTCTGAAACCACAAGCTACAATAAATCTTCCCCCACTTTTGTCCCATCTGTCAGGTAGTTTTGATCACTGCAACACAAAAGTAACCAGTACAAAAATCTATTGCTAACTGTCTGAACAATTGTCTGAACTGCATTCCAAAGTGGCTACCTTGCTTTATAGCTGGTTCCAATTTCCCCCCATGTTCTCTAATACCTTAATGCCTGTTATTGTTATTATTTTAAAAGACAGAGCCTTACTATGTAACCCTGGCGGGTAGGGGACTTGCTATGTAGTCTAGGTTTGCCTAAACCCAAGGATCTGCCTACTTCTGCCTCTCAAGTGCTAGAATTGAAGAATCAAGCTATCATGCCCGGTCTTTAAAAAAATTATAGCCACACTAAGGGAAACACCACCATGATTTCTTCTTCTTTTACATTTATTTACTTACTCCTTCATTCATCTTTGTGTGTGTGTATGTGTAGAGGTCAGAGGACAACCTGTAGGAGTTGCTTCTCTCCTTCGCTCATGTGTGTGTTTACTACTAAGCTGAACGGCCCTGCCTGTCACTGTGGCTTCGATTTGCATTTCCACCATGACGAATATGGCTGAACATGAATCTTTTCTCGCTCATAACAGCTATTTGTATATTTTCTTCAGAAAAATCTCCAAATTCTTTGCTTTTTTTTTTTTTTTTTTTTGGTTTTCCGAGACAGGGTTTCTCTGTATAGTCCTGGCTGTCCTGGAACTCACTTATTTTTAATTGAGTTTCTTAACCTTTTTATTGTTGAGTCGTGGGAGCTAATTACATATTACGGACACTCATTTCTCATCAGACGCAGTTTGCAAACACAGCTCCCGCTCGTAGCCAGTCTTTTCACTCTCTTGATGGGATCCTTTAAAGCCTAGAAGGCTTTTCTTCGGATGAAGCTCACGTTATTCTGATGATTCTCCTCTGTGGCTTCTGAGCATCTGCTTTCTACAGTCAGGTGTCAAAAGCCTTCCCCGTTATGCACAGCATACAATGAAATGGCAGTGCTCAATTCTGTGTCGTTTCAATGAAAGGAGTGGAATAGATTAGAGGAAAAGGAAGAAAGTTGGGGACATTCTTCACTGGGAACTTAGATTTCTAAGTATGGTGGCATGTTAGTCATTGTTTTGTCCAGTTAAAATTAAAAAAACAAAAACAAAAACAAAAAACTTATGTGTATGAGTGTTCTTCCTGCATGCCTGTATACTACTTGTGTGCCTCGTATCTGAGGAGGTCGGAAGGTGGCGTCGGAACCCCTGGAACTGGAGTTACAGATGGTTGATTGACAGTGTAGGAATTGGAACCCGGTCTTCTGAAACAGCAACTAGTGCTCTTACTATCCAGCCACCTCTCCAGCCCCATGGTTCAACTTTAAAAATATTTCACAAGGGGAGCATTTATACTTGAAGAGGATCCGGTCCACCAAGGTTGCACCACTTGGCAGCAGGCGGCAACACCTGGCAGCAGGCTGCTCCAGGGAGAGCAAGCATCTGGCCTCTGCCTCTTCACACTTCCTGAAGCAGGAAGCAGAGGTCCTATAGGAAGTGAGGCTGGGACATCAAACTTCAAGGCCAGTTCTCAGTCACTCCCTTCCTCCAGGAAGCCTCTGCCTCAGAGAATTCCTGCAGCTTTTCAGCTGGAAACCAAGTGTTCAAACACATGAACATACAGGTGACGTTTCCCTTTCAACCCGTAACACTCTGCCCTTGGTGTCCACAGGCTCATTAGCTACTGTCTTTGAGCATTAGCATCTAATCACAGAGGTTAAGTTACTCTTTGGGACTTGCCCTAATTCTTTCTAGTTTAGAAGCTTTGGACCAAATGAAGCTAAGAGCACACAGTCTCTGCAGTACCCAAAGACTAGTGAGGAGGAAGAAATGTCAGAGAGAGGATTTGGGGGCTAGATTTGTTTGTGTCCGTGTGTCCGTGTGAGTGTCTGTGTGCATGCGCGTGCGTTCCTAGTTGAGGACTCTGAGCCAGGTGCTGAGTGAGACAGACTGAGGTGCACACAGGGGCTTGACAGTCATAGGAAGGAAGGAAGCTGAGGCAGCAGGTTGGCTTTCAGTGGGTGATGCAGTCCAGAGGAGGCCCTTGCTGGTCCAGTGGCTCAGCCACTGGTGTGTGTGTGTGTGTGGGCACCTGTAAAAGAATTCCCAAAAGCTGAGGTGGCTTCTTATGAAGCAAAACCCAATGGATTTGAAGCAGACCAGTCAGTGTTTTGATATCACATGAATGTAGAGGACAGACCTGAGGTTCAAATTCCAGCAGCACTGGACTTCAGGTGACTTTTCTGCCTCAGTTTCCCTGTCTGCAAAATGGAGAAAACATTTCCCTACAGGGTGTTGGGAAGATAGGACAAGGGTGATGTTGGGTGTGGTGACTCATACCCGGCACTGGGAGGCTGAAGCAGGAGGCTCAGGAGTGGGAGATCAGGCTGGGCTACAGAGTGAGATGCTGTCTCCAAAACAAAACAAAACAAAAACCAAAAGGACAGACTGGATTAGCACATTCTCTGTCACAGTGCAGACACCAGTCAGTGTTCTTCTCCTTTGCTAGGTGGAAATAAACCAGGCCAACATTGTGTTCTCTGAACCTGTTCCCACCCTGCTCATTTAAAGCCTCATTTCCTCCCAGGCACCAGTGTTATTTTCCCCATCTTCTGGATGTGTCCCAGGACCTGTGGTGTGCCCTGACACCACATCTCATGATCTCAGCTTGGAGACTCAGGACCTCCTTGGCTTTTGACCTTCCCAGATGGGTCTACCCAGCTCCTGTTCCCGTGAGATGAGGTTATTATTTTCTAGAATATACCAGAGAAAGGATGGCCAAACTGCATCTCTTATAGCTATCTGTCAGCACATCCCCCCAGGGATCTTCCTAAGGAGAGACTGCCATGTTCCCTTTGTTAAGTGCCTCCTTAAAAGCCTAGGACAGAGTCTTCTGCCTTGTGTACTCTGGGAAGCAGGACAACGCGTGGTTGGCTAAGCCAGGTATGTGTTCCGTGTGACTCATTATTCGTCACCATGGTAGAGACACAGGTCTCCAAGACCCCATACTTCTAACATATATGTGATTGGGTTTGATTTACTGGGTTGTGTTGACTCCTTGGGACATGAACACGAAGCAGTTTTGTTACTCCAGTGGCTGCTGCCTACACTCGATGTGTATGGCACAGGTCTCTCTCCTGCTGAGAAGCAGCTCCCTTAACCCTCTGTGTGAGTCCATAACTTCTCAGCCACTTTCACCCACCACGTTGGTCTTACTATGTTAATGAAGACACAGTCTTTTATCTTAAAGATTGCATTGCAATTTTTAATTCAAGCTTTTCTCCTTCCCTTTTAACACACGCTGGAGTTGGTCCACAGCTGTTTGGAGCAGTGGTTGAGAAATGGGGTTTGCTTTGGAGGCAGCCTGTCACCCTTCTTTTTGAGGCCTAAGTTGAGGCCTCTGGGCGGGGGTGAGGGGTGGGGATGAGGAATGGTTGACCTCTTTACATGACTTACAGGAAGGGGCAACTGTCCTTTACCCCTTCCTAGTTTGGTATGGCTCTGCTGGAGTTTTACAGAGCTTTCTCCCCAAACCAGGACCACCCCTTCCTCTCCTCACCCATTAGCTACATGTTTAGCATCACCAGTAATAGATGCCATCTCTGCTATATGTAGCCAACTCTTAATTTAGAAGCTGCCAGGTAAAGCTGGGCTCTGGTCACTCTGCTGACTTCTGAGCATCACCACACGGAGTCACAGGGTCTTCTGGATGTTCTGCAACAACTATGTGAGAGACACACAGATCATATGGGAAGGGCGCCCTGTCTTATGCCCAGGCATGTTTTAGTAGGCATGTCTGTTGCTTCTGGATGGAAATCAGTGGCCTTCCCGCTTTCAGAACCTCCAGGCTTCCGATGAGTAGCAGTTTCAATGCAAGGATGCTTGCTTAGGGACTGAGAAGACTCAGTGGGTAAAAGTTCTTATTACACAAATATGAGGACCCATGTTCGAGTCCTCCCAGAACCTCTCAGAGTCCATGTAAAAAGGGACACAGTGATATCTGGGTTCTCTAGCCAGATATGGGATGGTGTAGCATCGCCCATACTTGGGACGTGGGGTCACTCCCTACCTAGATCAGACTTGGGCATACTCAGTTATGTAGAGACAAAGGCCACATCATGATAAAGCCAGTTAGGCTTCTGTTTCCCTGCCAGAGAACTGGCTTCTCAGAAACCATGTGATCTGCAGTCTGCTAATCTAGCCAGTACGCTTGGAAGACCCTTGCCCCTGCAAGCAGGACCTCCCTTTCTCAAGCTATATAAGCCAGACTTTCTATTTCAATGAATGAGCTCTCCTCCCAGGTCATTCATCACTGCCATGCTCACCACCACCCAAGACTCTGCCCCCCAGCTCCTCTGCATCCTAAGGTCATTGGTGCTCAATGGTTGATGGGAGGTGGAGGTAGGACAATCCTTGGAAGCTTGTGGGCCAGAGAGTCTGGAACAAAAAAGAGATTCTGTCTCAGACAAGGCAGACGGCAAAGACTGACCCGAGTTTGTCCTCTGACCTTCACATGTGCACTGCGGTACGAGGGTACCTGTATTCACACACTAATGTGCATGAACCTGTGCACACACGCACGAGCACACCCACCCACACACTATTTTGTTTCAGATGTTCTTGCTTTGTACGTGCAAGGCTCTAGGTTCAAACTCTGGTAACATAAAATAAAAAAGGTTATAAAATCAGTGTCTACGTCAAGCGTAGCTCCAGATCCCAGGCCAGGAGCATCAAGGGCTCTGCTCTCTTTCCCTACAGTGGGGCAGTGGAATAGAAAGCTCATGGGGCTGCAGCTCAATCTTCCAGACCTCTGAGGATGCTCTGGGCTTCTGAGTTTGGATTGTCTCTTCCTTCTCTTCATCTCGGGTAGAAATCACCCCTGTCAGCTTTCCCACAGGAGAGAGAGAGCCTCTGCCACATACACTATTGAGTCACCTGCTTCTGTCTAGGCTGGAGCTGGATTGGTTGCTGGTACATCTTGGGGGGTGTGGTCTGCTGGTTCCCTCAGCCCTGTGTGGTGGTGACTGGTTCCATCTGCTGGTGACTCCTGGAAACTCTGGTGCTGGCTGGCTCTTGGCTTTAATTCCTGCACCATGGGGAAACTTGGGAGGCAAATCCAGCACTATGTGGGGAACCCTGTTTCTTCTGCTCGTCATCATGGTCACTATCCTTTTGAGACAGGGTCTTACTCTCTAACTGAGGCTGGTTTAAAATGCTCTGTGGAGGCTAGGCTTGAACTCATGGCAATCTTTCTGCCTCAGCACTGGGAGGAGGGGTATAACCATGTGTAGTTTCGTTTCTTCCTTTTAAGACTGTGTTTAGTTTGCTCTTCCCCTGCAAGCATTCTTCAGTCACACCCTATCCTTTGGGGATTTTCCTCTACTGTGTGCCTCAGGCTCTCATTGGCAGCAAGTCCAAGCATCTTGGATAGTTTCTTCTATGCATTATGACTTCTGTAAAACCTCCCCAGTGTTTTACTAAGCTCAAGCTCTTCCATGTGCCATCCCATGTTTGGAGCACATCACACACTTCATTTCACCCAGTTCTTACCGCACAATGCAGTGAGCTAGGCACCGGCATTACCCGAGTCTTACAGATTAAACTATTAAACACTGCGTCTAAACTTTATAATTAGGAAGCGGCACGAAGAGATGATCTGACTCCTTGGCTCACTCTACTCACAGCTAGGACTGTGTGCTGGTGTTGTTGTTGTTTTGTCCATTTAAATAAGCCACAGTCATCTGGGGAGAGGAAACTTCAATGGAAAAAAAATTGCCTCCATCAGATTGGCAAGTTGGTGGGGAGTTTTCTCGTTTAATGATTTTATGTGAGAGGGCCCAGCCTGCTGTGGGTGGTGCCACCCCTGCAGGCAGTCCTGGGTTATATAAGAAGTAGTCTGAACAGGCCCAGGAGAGGTGCTCCTCCACAGCCTCTGCCTCAGATCCTGCCTCCAGTTTCCTACCTTGTGTTCCTGCCTTGACTTCCCTCAGTGCTGTGCAGTGACCTGGATTGTAAGATGAAGTGACCCTTCTCCTTCCCAAGCTGATTTCAGTCAGTGTTTTACCACAGCAGCAGAAGCCAATCTTGGACAGATGACTGCTTGGTTTTGGGACATGCCCTTCTGCCCCTTGCCTCTCCTGGGGACAGACTGGCTGCTTGGTTTTGGGACATGTCCTTCTGCCCCTTGCCTCTCCCATTTTTTACTCACAGAGCCCTGTTGGATGAGAGTAAGGTACATACCGTAATGTTCTTTTGTTTGGAGTAGGGCTTATGCAAGAGCAGATTGAGACCTGGGAGTGCTGCATAGTCCAGGCCCTTAGGTTTAGTCTTCAGCACAGAGCCTGTAGGTAGAAGGCGGATGCTCTCTCATCAATCCCCTGTTTAATGTGTTAGGCTGGCTTTTTTCCAGGGAGACTCAGAATTCTGACTATATATTCCAGGCGAGTCCACCTGAACACTTCTCATCTGAAAGAGAGTCTATTGTTTGCATAGTACATTCTCTTCCATCATCTCCTTGATGTATTTGCAAGTGCTCTGGGCAGAATGGTGTGATTATTATTCTCAGTTTTGTGTGGAGGAGCCTGAGGGGCGGAAGTGAGCAGCTGAGGTGCTACAGCTTATCCTTGGTAGAAACTGGGACTGGAGACTGGTCTACCTCACCCTATCATGCTGCAAGTGCATGCATCCTTATGCCCCTTACTGAGACCTTCAGGTGCCACCCCTCCCCCCTCATGGTTGCTTCCTAGGTGGGCATCAACTTATATGTCCCTGCTCTTGGTCTTGTCACCTCTTGCAGCTTCCTCCCTGCATCCCTGGCTTGTCCATTTCTCCCTTCAGGGTAGGGGGATCAGACTAGGAAACCTTCTAAATGTGATTTCTCCAAGCCCTCGGGAAGGGCTGTTCATTGTCTTTATCAACCCTAGTCATGGTGGATGTTATTTATTGTCAGATAAACGTATTCTCAAATAAAACAGAAAACAAATGCAGTGACAGAGCTGTTTTTAAAAAAAACCTGCCGGCTTGGCTCGCTCACTTGCAGAAAATCCTGTGCAACTAATTAACCCGGGCAGGCCTCCGTGGTGTTTGGAAACAAGCTTGGAATTAATATTGCCCTTCTCAGCCGCTGAAGCCAGCCTCTAAATCTTTATTGGGAAGTGGCAAGAGCGAGACACGGGGGTAGGGGGGGCTGTCGGAGAGACAGCAAAAGGCCAAGGTGGAAGAAGATAGAAAGATGGGGGAATATGAATTCAGTTCTCCACCAGAATCTGGACTCTAGACCGACAGACAGACAGACAGACAGACAGACAGACAGAATTTCTTTCTATGAGCGAGAGAGCCTTTGTCTAGCTCAGAGAACGTTTTGATTCTTGTGCCACTGAAGTCAGGGCATCAGAGGCTCTGGGACAGGAAGGGCCATGGAAGGGGTCATCTAATTCAGTGGTTTTCAAATTATTTTTAGCAGCAAAGCGTTTTCTTGAAATGAAATTGCACAGAGACACATCATGTCTAAAGGAGATAAAAGCTGAGTTGGGCCACTTGGAGTTTATTGCTCCTTGGGGCCCCTCTGTCTCTTGCCACAGGGCTGTCAGGCCAGGAAGGACACAGCTGGGAAACTAACCCTGCCTAGCTGCCTGTGTCTCTGCACCATCCCTGGATTCAGGCTGAGTCTAGCGTCACTTAGAGTAAGGTGTGGAGGACAGAACATGCCACCTGGCCCTAGAGCTGGGTTTCAGTACCAAACATATATTTGCTTACTTTTTAACCTTTTGGGTTTTTGAACTCTGACAATCTTACCCCTAGGGTGCCTTGTTGGCAGACTTGGGAGCTCCCCCCACCCCATGCTGGTTTCCAGGTAAAGTTTTCTCACTGGGTGGACTTCATCAATTGACTACCTGACCCAGACTTTACCTCGAGACCAGTGGGTCATGACCCTTTTGAGGTGGGGTGAATGATCTTTTCTCAGGGGTCACCCAAGCCCATTGGAAAACAAATATATTTGCACTATGATTTATAATAGTTATGGAGTTAGCAATGAGCATAATTTAATGGTTAGGGGCCACCACAACATGAGGAACTATATTAAAAGTCAAAGCATTAGGAAGGTTGAGAACCACTCAAGACTGTTTTGGAAGTTCAGGAGAGGGGACCAAGGGTATGGGAAGGATCTCCCTTCTCTTTGACAATGTGGACACTAGTTGGGGGTAGAGACTTCCCTGGTTAGACCCTGTAAGGACCAATGAAAGGGTGGGGATGTCCCTGGTTAGACCCTGTAGGGACCAATGGAAGGGTGGGGATGTCCCTGGTTAGACCTTGTAAGGACCAGTGGAAGGGTGAGGATGTTGAATGACATATATTTGACTTTTCATATGGAGGAAAGAAAGGTTGTGAGTAGGTCTGGAAACTGTCCACTGAGTGGCGCTGTGGAGATTGGATAATCTCTGGGGAAGTGGTCACTTGCTTCTGGAGCTCCTGACCTTGGCACTAAGAGCAGAGGCCTAAGGCTGGTGGAAGGGCTTTTTATGGAGTCAGCATGGGTGAGGTGTGGTGGAAAGAGCAGTCTCAGACCCTGCTTGGGGACACAGTGGGTAGGGGAGGGTAGACAGAGTTTTCCCAGACCTTGGGTTTGGAGACTTCTTATTTGCCATTAACCCTGAGTGTCCTTGGCTCAGGTCTAGACAACAAGGGGGCACAGCAAGGAGGAGAAAACACAAATCAAGAAGTAACACTTTTTTTTTTGAAGGAGAAATTATAAATTGCAATTTAATCACATAATCACTTTGACACTCTCAAGCAAGCTAATTTCTCCCCTTGCCTCATTTCATCTACTCGGTGAGATGAATCTTAATGAATAATGTCCTATGAATATTTAATTTTTGATCAATTTGAATTTTCTCTGGCATACCTGCTGGAGATATAAATCAGTTCCTCTTCTGTTCGGTAGAGAGAATTTGGACAGCAGCCTGGGTGGATCTCTGCCCAGGGCCACAGAAACGACCAGCGTTGACTCCGAGGTTCTGATGAGCTCCCATCTCACACCATGACCCGGACCTCTCTAGATAGGGTCTGTAAGCTGCATGCTCTAACCCCACTCTGCCAGCAGCTGCCTGACGTCAGTGGCTGTCTAGGCAGATGAGATACATCTGCAATGCCTCTCCACAGGTGCCACCCCTTTCCTCTAAAGACTTAAAGAAGACATCTTCTGATCCTAAGGTTCTCCTTCCTGGCCCCTGCGACAAATGTTATCACAAAGGCAAGTATATAGAGGGACAATAGAAAGAAAAATGGCATTCTCAGCTTCTTTTGCA
Organism: Mus minutoides; assembly: GCA_902729485.2. Classification (NCBI taxonomy): domain Eukaryota; kingdom Metazoa; phylum Chordata; class Mammalia; order Rodentia; family Muridae; genus Mus; species Mus minutoides. The sequence continues at coordinate 1,065,928 of LR750027.1, read as the reverse complement.
AGCTAATACTTGGTAGGTATGTGGTGCATGACAATTTGCAAAGTGAGTTCTCATATGTAATTTCTTAGCATGATTTCATATGTACCTCCTTTTGACTTCTCTTTTCCTTAGGAGATGTTCCTGGAAAGAATCCTTTCTTATTCTTTGTTTAAAGACTGGAGGTCACAGTCTGGGAAAAATAAGTTCAGAACCAGAAAAGTGGGTCCAAACTGAGCTGTTCAAAAAGGGAAAACTGAACATTTGGGAATGAGTTCTGAAAGAAGAAGGGGAGGTGTAATTAACAGGCCAGGTGCCGGTGGTCTCCACAGACGATTGGCGGCCACAAGGCCATTTCTGAGAAAACATCTTACGTGTTCCAAGGGGACCGATTAAGTGTATTTTGGATGAATATCCACACTGCATTCATTGTGTTTTCCTCCCACAAAGCAAAGGGGTTTTAGTGATTCAGAGAGGTCAGGAAGCACCTCAAAAGGGAAGCTATTATTTATTTTAAATCTCCAACTCCTTGTTGGGCAAAGGCCTTGAAAGTAAGGTTTTGTGTAGAGAGAGATTTCTTAATTCATTAATCTCATAGTGGGAGAAGACAGTTTCTAAAAAGAGCAAGATAGAGGTGCTGGGGATGTCACTGCTAGAGCCCCTGCCAGGCACGCCCAAAGCCCCAGATTCCATCCCCAGCACCCACATAAATTGGAAGAGAAGCAGAAAAAGGACAAAAGAGTCAAAGTCCCAACTCTTGCTTTCTACTCCTTACAAAGTGTTACAAGTCTGAATCGCAGGACTCTGCAGGAACATCCAGGTAGCTCTGGAGGAACTCAAGATGGTGGGGAGTGACGCCTCCAGACACAGTCTCCTTAACGTGGCTGGAGGATGGGAGATGGGGAGTTGGATGAGACCCAGTCAGTTCTTCCTGTCCGTGGCCTAGGAAGTCTGTGCAGTTGCACTCAGCAATCTTTCGTGCCTTGCTGAGGTACCAGCACTTCCATAGAGGCCTGGGCTTGGAACATAGAGCTCACAGGTCAGAAGACTTTGTACCTGGAGCAAAAGGGCTGTAATTGCGGCCTTTAGCTGCGGATGCTGGTGTGCTATCCTGAAAAGTCAGCGTCACTTGTGGGAAAGTCTAGGACCAGAGTAGGTGAAGAATCTAGAATAGAATATAGAAATATAAAATATAGAGTATAGGATAATCAAGTATAGAGTAGCAACAGGGGTCAGAGCTTAATTCTTCCCTACAAACATCTCCAGGTTAAAGAAGCTCACCACATACAAGTTTCCATTAAGGAAGAGCCAGAGTGATGGTGAAGTGTCCAAGAAGGGCATTTGGAAATCTGAATAGTTAGTGCAGGCAGACAGAGAGAGCCATCAAGAAGCTATGCATGCCCGTGTTAGTAACTTCAAAGTTTTGAGTTCACATCTTAAGCTAGGTGTGGTGACTCCTGCCTAGGATTTCAGCACTTACAAGGCTGAGACAGGAGGATTGCTTCATGTCTGAGGCTAGCCTGGAGTACATGCTGAGTTGTATACTAGCCTGGGATGCAAGAGGCTTTCTCTCAAAGATGACATACAAACAAACCATCTTTCTCATAAGTCAGGTCTCTGAGCACTGATCTTGAGATGCAGATATGTTAAAATGTTTCTGTGGTACAATTTGAGGGTATCAAAGATAAGGAAACAAACAAACAAACAAACAAGCAAACAAAACCAAACTGAGGTGGGGAGGAGAGAAAGAAGCCACAGCCTCCTGAGAATACTCACTGAGCTGTCCAGCCACGTGGCACTTCTTCCAGAGAGAAAACATCACACTTCAACCTCTCCCCCATCTCTCCCTTCCCCTCTCCTTTTCTCTTTTCTTGTCTTTTAATGATCAGTATTTACCCAGGGTGAGTTAACTTGACTGAACCTTGTACTCATGTGGTCCCTTTAGGAAGACCAAAGGTGTTGGGGACCTCAGGCCTCTGTCATGGCTCCTGTGGTAACTCACAAGTGCTTTCATACTCTGTGTTCCAAGAAGTGGTGCCCAGTGCCACACACCTGACTAGACAGGTCTCAGTGACTTCCAACAGTAAAGTGCCAGTGACACCCTGTGATTTCAGAAGTTAGGTCACAGAAGACACTGTCCGTCCTCTTTTCTATTCTTACATTGCTGGCTCTGGAAGAAGCCGTCTTCTATGTTGTAAGGATACTGAAACAGTCAACGGTCAGGTCCGCATGGTAAGGAGCAAAGTTTCTTGGAACTGCTCTGAGCCAGCCATCATGGAGCGATTTGTCTGGCCCATCAGATCTCAGGTGACTGTAATTCCTGTTAGTGTTTCGACGTCTCCAGAGAGACCCCTGGGCCAGAGAACCCAGCTATGCTGCCCCTAGAGTCTTTTCTTTCATATGACATAGAAAACTGAAAACACTAAAGACAAAGAGAGGATCTTGAAAGGAGCCAGAGAGAAAAGATTGTCCACACAGCAATGAAGATTCTAACACCAGTTCTTTTTTTCAACAGAGACAGTGGAAGCCAAAGAGACCACGGGATGGCAGCTTTGAACCACGGTGTGAAAAGGACTATCAGGTTGAACTCTGACCCTTCCAAGGCTGATGGTAAAAATAAAGACAATATGTAAAATATTTTAAAATATTAAACAACTGTCTACCAAGAACACTTACTAGAGGAATTTATTAAGATGCACACCAGGAAGGAAGAAAATATTCCCAGGAGATTTAAAGTGCAAGAATAAACAATGAAGAGAGCAGATGACAGATATTTAAGTATTGGTTGTCTAAAATGATAGTAAGTGTATTTGTTGTTAAATTAAACACCATTTTAAAATGCTTTTATCTTTTTGTGTATGTGAGGTATAAAACAAGCGGTTTTCAGTTGAGTTCTCTCCTAAATGACTCGAGCTTGTGTCAAGTTGACATAAAAGTAGCCAGCACACTGGAGATTCAGTCTTTGGTTCCTCCCAAGCTAGGCAAACATTCTACCACTATGTAACTATTTTAGGAGAGAGGATTTTCCCTGTCTGCTACCAGGTTGGCCTTGAACTTGTGGTCTTCCTGCTTTCCCAGTAGCTGGGGTGATAGGCATAGTGGAACAGGTCTGACTTGTAAGGAGAGGCTGAACACTGAGTGGTTGATTTTTTTGTAAATTCTTTGAAGTGTAGGCATCCATCATATATATATATATATATATATATATATATGTTTTGTGTCTGATATGATAAAAATGGAAAGTTATTTGCGATGACCCTTGATGTAGTGTGCATCTCTTCATGTACAAAGTGAATTCCCAGAAAGACCTTGGAAGAAGCTATGAGTATAGCTATGAGTATAGCTTCTTCACACCCCCAGAAGGATGCACCACCTTATAATTCTCCCAACTGTACAAAAGGACCCACACCTCACCCCTTTTCATTCACTTCTTAGAAAATATGTTTTTGTTAAAGATAGCAACATGGTGAGAGGTTGGAGTGGAATGGACATTCATAAACTTCATTTCTTAGTATAATAAATTCCACTTTATAGAAAACCAGGACCCACTGAGTCAGAGTGACCTCCCAGGCTCATATGTAGACCCAGCCTAGAGCTACACCGGCGGGAGGATGTGAGTTTGGATCCTCCACCCTCCACCCTCCCCGACCCTGAAAGACCCAACCCAATGCCAGGGGTTGTGGATCACATATATAATCCTAGCACTTGAGAGATGGAAGCAGAACGCTTGTGTATTCAAAGTCATCCTGAACTACATAGTGAGACCTTATCAAAAACCAAAACAGAACATAACTGACTCACCAGATGTAGTTTAAAAATTGTTGTTGTTGTTGTTGTTGTTGTTGTTGTTGTGTGTATGTGAATGCCATGGCACATTTGTAGAGGCCAGAAAACAACTTAGTGGAGTGGTTTCTTCTACCTTTATCTGGATTCTGGAGCTTGAGCTCTGGTTGCTAGGTGTGTGTGGCAAGTGCCTCTACCTGCTGAGCTATGTTATCGACCCTAAATTCAATGTTGTTTTCTTCACAAACAAACGACACAGCTGGAACTCTATAGTTATTTTACTATACCCACTGCTGGCTCAACTCCACAGAACCTTCATGGGAAAAGTTCTGCACTGATGAAAATCATCCCTGGGTCAGCCAAGCCAGGAAAGAAGGAAGGAGATACTAGACTGGGAGGGAGAGGGTCAGCACACCCTCTGATCTGAGGAGCAAGCCTTCCTTGGCCCTTGTTGCTTAAGCTTCTGATTACAAACCATGGCGACAAAACCAAGGCCTAGTTAATCAGTCTGGCATGTCGAAAGCACTCACTGACTATCTGCTGGCTTTTGAATAAACTCTGGTTGATATTTTTGTTACCAAATATGGAGAGAGAAACATCCCTCTGGCCGCGGCAGGCCTCTTTTACTGCGCGGAAGTGAGTCGGTTCCAGGGCAGGAGAAGGGACACATCGACCTTCCAAGGTCCCTTCCTGCTGCAAAGACAAGGATTTCTCAGCAGGCAGTGCTGTAGAGAGCAGGCCCTGCTCAGGCTCCCTCTGAGGAGCGCTGGCTTTCTTTTTCTCCAAGTGATTAGTGCGGAGATTGATTGGCAGGCAGCCGTGGCAATGGATGTTTAATGTTCTGGAAATCCCCAACCTCTTCCCTTCTTTCCCAAGGTTTCCCCTGGTGAGTCAGGAAAAGGTCTCGCAGCTTAACAGGCAGTCAGGGATGGGGCCTGGGAGGGTTGCCATCAGAGATGGAAACTTACCACAAGTGACTCCCAGCTCAGGCAGGGCTGCATTTGTAAGGGAGAAGTGGCAGGTTAGGCGAGGGTACTGGGACTCTGCCGTGACCCTGAGATTCGATCAGCCTCTTAGCCTTCCGGTGTGGGGAATGGGTTCAAATGACCCTGCAAATGTTAAGATGGTGCCTAGCACCCGGGGTGTCGGGGTGGGTGTCATGTGTCCTTGAGCCTATCAAATAGAGACTTGCTGTGCTAGGGAGAGCTGACAAGCTACTTTAACTCCCCATCTCAGTTCTCTATTGACTGAATGATGTCTGGGAGCTTCTCTATCCACTCTGAGCCTCCGCTCAGAGGCAATCATAACTATCTCTCCTGCAGAGCTGAATTATATGGTTTAGATGAACAACTGGCTCGCACCATTAAGGTGGAAGATTAAATGGTAAAGACTATGTGAGCTAGGTTTTCTGGCTTTGAGCCTGATTTCTGACAACTTAAAAAGAAAGATTTATTCTTTTTTTTTTTTTAATGTATGATTATGTGTGTGTCTGTGTGAGTGTATGTCACATTTGTGCAGGTGCCCAAAGAGGACAGCGAGACCATTGGGTCATGTGGGGTTTGAGTTATAGAACTCTGTGAGCTGTAGAGATCTGCCCGAATTTGGGTCTTCTGGAAGAGCAGCAAGTGCCCTTAACTGTTGGGCCATTTTTCTAGCCTTCCTCCACCCTCATCCCCCAACCAACCCCTATTTGATTTAGGGTCTTTTGTAGCCCAGGGTGGCCTTCGTTGTAGCTAAGGATGACTTTGAACCTCTGTTCCTTCTGAATGCAACTTCCAAGTGCTGGGGTTACAGGCGTGAGCCACTGACCTGGTTATGTGGTTCTGGGAATCAGATGCAGAGCTTCCTGCATGTTAGGTAAATGCTCAACCAATCATGGAGGCTGCCTTCCCAGCCTCTATGACTACTTCCTCACACTAATCACACTGCTGGTGACTCGTGCTGCCTCAACCACACTCCTTGAGGGTCCAGTACTAACCCTGTAGCTCAGGGTTTCCCTGGTCTTCTGTTGTTCCCTAGCCACAGTCCCAAGGGAGAACAGCCAAGGTCCCAGGAAGACACTGAGGTTAGCTCATCAGAAGGACCATGACCAGTCTTAAAAGCTGAGACTTCATCTTGGGTGGGCCAAGTGTGCCCAAGACTCAAAGTGTTGAGTCCAACATTCATTCCATCTAGAGAGTTCTTGTGGTGGCTCTATTTCCAAGTATAATTTTTCTCTCCTGTGTAACAACTCTTTTTGTAAACACTTGTATTTTGTTTTTGGCAAAAAATGTATTTGTGTGTGTGTGTGTGTGTGTGTGTGTGTGTGTGTGTGTGTGTGTATGTGTGTGTGTGGCGAGGAGGGTAGGGGTACAAATGCTGTGGTGTTTCTGTGTCAATCAGGGACAACTTTGTGGAGTTGGTTCTCTCCTTCCACCTTTATGTGAGTTCCAGGAATTGAACTCATGTCAGTCAAGAGCCTCACCCACTGAGTCACGTCACCAGCCCTGGTATGCTTGCCTTTGCAAGCCGAGTGAGATCATCTCGTTGCTAAGCAGCTCTGATGAGCAGTAACAGTTTGCTGAGTTCTTACTGAGTGCTCTGTGGCTGTATATGCACTAGCTCTAATTTCTAGAGCAGCTCTGTATATTTCTTACAACATTTAAAATTGATGAAAGGCACACAATATAAAATATACGGTCTTAATCATTTTCTTTAGGCACTGGGTATTGAACCCATATGTTCCACATGTCCCTAGCCACATTGTAACCTGTCCAGTGTGCAGAGCAGTGTGATAGTAAGTACAATTATACTGTTGGGAAACATTCACCTAACTCTAGAACTTTTTCCATGTTACAGAACACTAACTCGTCTTATCTTAGCTTACACAGTGTAACTAAGTTTATCCCTGAGTGCACATAGCAACTTTCCATTCCTTTTCAAGGCTGAATTTTACTCCCCTACCTGTATTTACCACATTGTGTTTGTACAATTACCCATATAGATAGATAGCCAAGTTGCGTCTACAGTTAGGTTACTCAGAACAGTACTGCTGTGGATTTGGATATACAGATCACTGAGACCTTGCTTTTAATGCTAAAATAAACTTTATTGATGTTGGTCAGTTGGTCAGATGTAGACCATGAAGACCAGAGAAGATAGGTGATTTGCTATGGCTGCAGTTAGTAAGTACAAAGTCAGTGTCAGGCCACCTGTGCCAAGCCACAAGACTGGGACTCGCCTCCCTGTGTCTTTATCTGTTAGAGACTGCAAGATTTGTCTTTCTCGGCTACATTTGTCTTTAACATATTTGAAGAAAGACGTCATGATATCTTTAAGTTTTTTTTTTTTCTTTATTTAGGCTAAATACTCGACTGTTTGTTAAGTTATATGATGCTGTTCTGTTCCTGGGTATCTCAATACCCCAGCCCACTTTTTCAGTATGCACTTATTGCTTAATGTCTCTCCGATGCACTGTGTTCTCCGTCACAAACTACTGCTTGGGATGTTATGAATCTGCCTTGGCAGTATACTCTCATGGTTTAAGAGCACAAACTCGCTGATGTGGAAATGGGGGGCTGTAACCCCAGTACCCAGGAGGCCGAGTCACATCAAGATGTTGTTTCTAATAATCCACAAGAACAAACCAAAATAACCTACTCACCCAACTAACTACACAATGAAAAACTCTAGCAAGTTAAAGGACGGGCCTGTAAGTTAGGCCAAATTAGGTTCAAATGCTGGCTCTGCCCAAGCTTTAACCATGTTATTGTAGCAGGTTGCATATTCTAAAGATGGCCACCACAATATGTTGCATTCAGTATGTTCTTCTTGCAGTGTGATAATGTTCCTTTTACCATTTGGTGGAGTCTATATTCTTTCTCCTGAAGCCTGGGCAGACCTTTGAGACAAGCTAAGTGTGACTTCTAAGGGTAAGTCACAGGAGTGCCTGCACGTCATTGTGTTGTCTTTGTTGTTGACTTGGCTCACTGTTGCTGTGTAACATAATAACTGCTATATATAATATATATAACTTATATATATATAAATCTTCTTTGGCTTATGCTTTTTGTATGACAGGAAAGACCGATACTCTGGTGCTGTCACATGGTGGAGAAGTAGGCAGCAAGCCAACCATCAAAGGGCAGAAGTAACTAAGTGGACTGGTCTTAGTATAAAAACAGGGCACAGTGGGGGCATACCTATAATCCTAGCACTGGGTGACCTGAGGGAAGAGGACTGAAGGCTCAGTGCCAGCCTGGGCTATGTAGTGAGTGCTAGGCTAGCCCAGAATATGTAGTAAGACCCTGTCTAATAGGAAAAAACAAAAGACAGTCATCAAGGTAACTGTATGTATTGTAAGGAAACCCCTGAGATGCTTGAATTCAGCCCTTAATTGCAAAAGCATGGACAATCTCAGGTAAGAATCACTCAACTGGGCCTGGCCAACCTGTGAATGAAAGAATTTTCTTTAGCTTCTAAGTTTAGGAGCAATTCAGTATGCAGCAGAAGGCAACTGGATGGTTATTTTAGGCTTTATTAGAGCTCTCTGCATTTAAGTTTCCTTATCTGTGAAACTAGGCTCCTGAAATCTATCTCACAGGATTGCCATGGGCATTAAAAGACAACGCATAGGGCTGGGCATGTGGCTCAGTTGCTAGAGTGCTTGCCTAGCATGTACAAAGCCCTAGGTTCAGTCTACAGCATCACATAAATCAAGCCTGGAGCACAGGTCTGCCATCCCAGCATTCAGGAGGTGGAGGCAGGATGGTTAGAAGTTCACCGTCATCATCAGCTACATAGTGAGTTTGAGACCAGCCTAGAACACATGAGACCCTGTCAAAAAAAAATAAAGGTGAATACACACACACACACACACACACACACACACACACACACATATATCTGTGCTTAGTCATCACATTATTCTGTAACAAATATGATTAATATCACAAGTGATAAGGTAATGGAATCTGGGTTGAGACATTAGAATGAGGTAAAGAATGGGAGACTGAGCTTGCACCGGGGCATCTCTAAGAATAAGAAGAGGACTAGCCTATGAGTTCCAGATGTCCAGTGGGTTATGACAAGCTTCAGGCAGCATTCAGCTTGAGGACAATCAATCCAGAGTTGGGAAACCTTTACCTCTTATCCTGCAGTGGTATGTATCAATGACATGTGTTAAGACAGGTGTCGGGAAGGGCAAGTTTTGGGAAGACTGGAGTTGACGGCTGGGACAGTATAGGCAGGGCACAGCAACCTTTGGCTATAAAATTAAACAGGTTTGGGGATCAGGCTGCTGGGCTAATCACAGCAAACTCTGAAGGGGAGAGGAGTCTGTGCAAGCATCCCAGGAATTCCAGGTCACTGCTGGAAGTGACAAAGGGAGTCAGGGAGAATGTCAACTCTCCTGCACTGTGGCTTTGTGTCCCTGCATCAGGGAGAAATGGTTTCGGGCTTTTAAAGGACAAGCCTGCTGAAGAGGTGTCTAAATAATTTAGGCAGCGGTTAACTCTTGAATCTTAAAAAGCAAAACTAACAGCCCGTCAGAGTGACTTAGGCATGTAATCCCAACACTGAGGAAGGAGTACTGTTCAAGTTAGAGGCTAGCTTGGACTACATAGTGAGTTGTATGTAGGTCAGTCTAGGAGATAGTGTGAAATCCCATCTCATTAAAAACAAACAAACAAACAAACAAACAAACACCAAAACCAAAACCAAAAAACCCAAAACAGGGATGGAAAGATAGTTCAGTAGTTGGGAGCATTTGCTGCTTTTCCAGGTACTGAAAGAGATCAGTTCCCAGTATCTATAACTCCAAAGGATCCAGCATACTCTTCCAGCCTCCATGGGTACCCACATACATACAGTGTGTGCGTACACACACACACATACACACACACACACACACACACACACACACACACACACACACACGCACACATGAACAAAAATAAAATAAAATCTTAAAAAAAGCCCAAACCTTGACAACAATGAAATCCCACACGAAACTAACCATCTTTCCCCCCAAGAAAACTTACCACAAATTGCATAACTTCTTCATATGCTCATAATAGAAAAACGATATGGCATAACCAGCAAAAAAAGAGCAAAATCAAACCTCCCACATTTTTATAGGCCATATGTGTGATCTCTGTGAACTTTTTAGTATACATGCGTAAACAACGCAGCCTTTTAGGCACGAAAGGGTCTACTGCTTGGTAACCTTCTTATCCCTTGGCGATATGCGTGGACACTCCTCGGGTTATGAAACACGTATCCGTAGTTCTGAGCTTTCCAGGCTGGGGATGTTTAACAGTGTGCTGGAGTCATACAAAACAGCAGGGATGCTTCATCACACTTAGAGCATCAGTTCCACACAGTGCTAATTTGCTTAAAATACTATCGTTATGTTCAAACAAAGCTAGATATAATACAAAGTAGAGTACAAAATATTCATGAATTTTTAGAAGATTTGAGGCATCGAAGACATCAAATTTGTCTCCTTTTTTTTTTTTTTTGGTACCATCATTTAAAAGATATCTGTTGAAGTGTATTAGTTGTGCACAGCAAACAGCCTTCATTATTACTCATTCATACACAAACAGCATGCATTTATATCATACTCCATTTCCTTTCCTTGTCTTCCCCCCACGTCGGCTCATCCCCTTTCTTTTCTTAACTAGCTCCCTTTCTGTTTTAATGTCTTTATTTTCTCCTCCGTGACCCAACAAGTTCCATCAGGGTTTGAATAAAGAATCATGAGCCCCTTAAGAGCGAGTAAACTGAAGAAAATGTCTCTCTTTTTTCATTGACCACTAACTTCATAGAAATCTTTGGGGGACAGGAGCCCTCCCTTTGGTAGCATCATTTTGAATGTTAGGTAGCTATTAGCTTCTGGGGTTCAGTTGAGTGGGCTGATGGGAGCTGGGGGAGAGAGAAGTGACGATGTAGGAACAATACACTTCATAGATACTCCTCGAGGCAGAGTCTCTTGCCCAGCAGACAGTTCGATGCAAACCTTTGTGGTCATCTTGGAGTCAAGGCTTGGCCTTTGAGCCTAGTGTTGGGGAAGGAGCTTAACTGCTGGGGCGCCGTGGAGTCAGGGAAGTGTGTCTGTGCTGTGACAGCATCCTCAGCAAGAGTGTACTAGAAGAGCTGTGCAAAGAGGGGATTTAGTCTGCGCCAGCCCTGCTATTAGCCAGCTCTGCCACCACAGGCAGTGTACTTCATGTACTCTGTCCAGTCTTGTCATCTATAAACTGGTGATAAAAGTAGCATCTCCCTGGGTTTCTGAGGGCATTGAATAAGTACAGTACAGTCCTTAAAGCAGCACTTGGGACACAGTAAGCGCTCACTATATGTGAATTAGCATTTTACAATCTACCATTGCGTGAGCTGCTCGGTCCACTCTCCTTTTAAACGGAGCCCGTGGCTAATTGAAACTCCTGAGTCTTTTTCATTGGAATCACTATTGAGCTCATATTTAGTCTCCACACTGTTATTGGTTTTTAATTGCGTGGCTTATTAATGTTCTTTGTCTTAATTCTGATCTATTAGTTGAGTGCATGGTAGTTATCCAATAATGAAGTCCTCTTTGTTTTTTTTTGGAGTCAGTTGGGTTTCAGGTTCCAATGTCATGTATAATTTTCCTGCCTCCATTTTGCAGATGACAAGGTTCTTTGTGTCAGATATTGGGTCAAGTGCTTTGCATGGAGGGTCTCCGTGAATCCTCAGAACAATCTGAAGTGATAGGCTGGAGTGTACATACGCACAGGTGGGAACAGCAGTTCAGAGCGGCTCAGCAGATAGCGCAGGCATATGCTTCCCTTCCAGCTTCCTGCCTTGGGTCTTTACAGTTTGCTTCTCCTCTCTAATGGTTGCTGGTCTTAATCAACAGAAATACAGGGCATTCAGTTAAAATAGGATTTCAGATAAACAATAAACAAAAGCCCAGACGGCCACTGCGGTGGCTCAGAATCTCTCCTACACCACACTCTCCTTACCCTACAATGTTACAGTTCTGTTCAGGCTGCTGAAATCAGGGCTGCCTAGCACACAGCCAAGGGCAGAGAAAAGTCACAGGAGAAACCCTGTAGAAGGAAGGTCTATGTCTCTCACACCAATCCCAAATCAATACCCTGCATACAGGCTCAGTCAGCCACTGACGTTGGGATTTGATGCTGCTGATGGAAACTGAAGTCTATAGCTTCTTAAGTCACAAAGCAAACCTCCTTGTTTCATGTCTGTGAGACAAGGTCCTTTTCTTGTTTCCTTGGCTGCAGTCTGGATGCTTCTAGGGTCACATATACTGAATCAATTTCAGAAAACACTCCTTTTCAAGCAGAGTGTGAGAAGCTCTATAAAGCATCCTGGGAGTCATCAGCGTCTGCCTGTATTTACTCTTGTTGTTGATTAAAGTAGACAGCTGGAACACCAGGAACCCAGACTGTAGGCATAGGACTGCCAACAGTCTGACTGTGGGAAAAGAGTCAATAACTAGCAGAGGAACCAAGAGAAACCCAAGCCAGCCTTTCTCACCTCATAGAACCCGGACTTGGCAGAAGGGTGTCAGGTCAAAGGAAGAAGTGGGAGAGGTTGCCTTTTCTTTTCTTTTTTTCCCTTTCCCAATTGTCTCCTTCTGCTTTCACATGCTCTCTTCCTACCTCCCTTCCTCCTTCCTTCTCTCCTTCTCTCCCTCTCCCTTCTGCCCTGTTTTAGGAGGAGAGAAGCAGCTGAATGTACAAGTAGCACAGAGGCAGTTGCCTGTGGGCCCAAGGACTGGGCCCAGGGGTCTGTGGATAGCAGTGGCATTAACCAGGTTTTTCCAAATACGATGAGAATAGTGGTGAACACCCCGATTAACCTTTGGATTTTTCACTGGATGAGAAGGGGGAAGTTGGGACGGGATGACCCCTGCCCATGTAATGATGACCCTACTTGCCTTGGTGACCACAGAAACTCCCTGATTCCTGTCTTTATGCTACACAGTGGCAGATGGGGTACAGAATAGCTTATCAGTTTCCTCCTGTTCTTCAGGAGCAGACACTCTTAGAGGAGCGACCCTTCTCTTCCCCCAGGCCTCTGATTTCCTCATGATGACAGCACTTGCTTTTCTGTCCCATGTGCAGTAGCAGGTCCATCAAACAACCTCCCAACTCTATCTCACTCTATCTTCTTTTGATCTCCTACCAGGACTGGATTCAATGTCATTTCTGATCTTATTTGTTTATTCATTTATTGACTTTATGTCTCTTCTGACTCAGAAAGCTCTATGAAAATGAGGCCAGCAAACACAAGACTAGCTTAGCAGTGTGGGACTCCATAGGTCATACTAGCTGCTGACTGTCTGAGGATCCTCTTTCCCTAACAGGGTTGCCTCATCTGGCCTCAGTGGGAGAGGATGCACCAGCTCTGCAAAGACTTGATGTGTCAAGGTGGGGTGATAGTGGGGGGGCACTTCACCATCTCAGAGGAGAAGGGAAGGGAGAATAGGACTGTGTGAGGAGAGACTGGGCAGAGGGAGCAGTGATTAGGATGTAAGGTGAATAAATAAATTGGACAATAAAGACACCCTTTTCCTAATGATGCACCTAACAACCTGATGACAACTTGGAACCCTGCACAGAGCTGCATGTATACACTTCAAAAAAAAATGGAAACAAGTTATTCCCCTGGAAACTTCTTGATTTTGATTTGTTTCTATTCAAACATGTTACTGTATATACCCAAAATTAGAAGGTAGGGTACCAATCTGGTCTGGAGGGGTTTTGGATGTATGCAAAATAAGGCAAACTGACTTTTGAATGAACTAGGGAGAATATTCGGTTTACCATTTAATGCTTATTAGTGAATCCCCAGAACTATCTGAAGTGACAGGATGGCGTGTACATAAGCACAGGTGGGAACGGCAGTTCAGAGCGGCTATATGATTAGAACCAGCTGTATTGTGGGGAAAGACATACTGAAAAGAAAAAAGTTTATATAACACAAGTCTGTCAATCAAAACAGACTCACTCAAACTAGATCCCTAGTAGCCAGATCCTCTTTCTCTTGGACCCCATAAAAGGAAACCCCAAATAGTAACCAAGACCCAAAAGTACACATTGGGGATTTGTTACCAATGTTTAGCTTATACTAATTACTATCTGGTTGTATCTGCTCAACATAATATACAGGGAGTCCTCAATAAATGTTCTGTTGAGCTCCCTGGTGAGGAAGAACTTTTCCCCTTACAAACAGAGCAGAATTGCATTAAATAACTGAGGAGAACCAGCTGCTTTTCCTATTTGCCTAGCTAATGTGCATGTCTTTTCTATGTCTTTCTTAACTCCTTCAGGACATCAAACTTACCATGCATGGAGTTCCCCACCCCCCCTGCGTGTGTGTGTGTGTGTGTGTGTGTGTGTGTGTGTGTGTGTGTGAGAGAGAGAGAGAGAGAGAGAGAGAGAGAAACAGAGAGAGACAGAGACAGACCAAACTTGTAAAGAAGTATCCTTCAAAGATGTAAGCAGAAGGAGAAAAGAAGTCAGTAGACACCCCTGCAGCTGCAGTGGTCTTCAATACCAAGTCATATTACCCTAAAGAAACATGGGGGTTTGAGGGTCCTGGAGACGATAGGAACTACAGAGGAAGACCAAGAGAGTCAACTAACCTGGACCCTTGGGACTCAGAGACTGAACCACCAATCATAGAGCAAACACCTAGACACTTCTCCTGCCCCCTGTATGCATACATGTAGCAGATGTACAACTCAGTCTCCATGTGGGTTCCCCAACAACTAGAGTAAGTGCTGTCTCTAAAGCTGCTGACTGTCTGAGGATCTTTTTTCCCTAACAGGGTTGCCTCATTTGGCCTCAGTGGGAGAAGATGCACCTAGCTCTGCAAAGACTTGATGTGTCAGGGTGGGGTGATATTGGGGGGGGGTGTGCTTCACCATCTCAGAGGAAAAGGGTAGGGAGAATAGGACTGTGTGAGGGGAGACTAGGTGGAGGGAGCTGTGATTAGGATATAAAGTAAATAAATAAATTAATGAAAAAAAAAAAGAAATGTGGGGTAGATGCCATGGCATGTGGGGAACGCCTGCAGAAGATCCCTCGGCTATGCTTCTAGGGTCTCTTCTGATGAAGTTTGTCTTAGCAGGTGTGAAACAGATCTTCCTGGCTCAACCATTTTCACTATCTGATGATTTTGTATTATTATTGTTGTTGTTGTTATTATTATTATTGACATCTATTCTCAGGCCAAAATAGTTTCTTGGCTCCTTGGTGTTGAATGACCCTTGGAGTTTCTGTAGATTGGGGTCTAGTTGCACCCTCCTTAATTTGGTTTTAGTTAAGAGCAACTAGGAAGCTTACGGAGTTGCTCCGTTGCTAGTTCTCGTCTACCCCTAAAGTGGACCTTGAGCTTAAGTTTGTTGCTACCACTACATTTTAGCATGGACAACATTCCTTCCTTTGGATTGCAACTAACAATGTATTGTTTTTTAAAAGATTTTTCTTTTGACTCTAAAGTTAAGAAAACAAACTTAAGAGCAGAGTTCTGTAAAACATAGATTTCCTAGTAGGCACAGATGGGCCAATTTATATGTTTTTAATGGGTTTCAGTGAGGCTCTTCATCAGTAAGATGAAGACAGTGTTGACTTTTGTCCCACTGACTCCTAATATGGATATTCCCCCAAAGTGTTGTGCATATGAGTAATTGATCAGGAAGACCCTAGGTGCACATAGGCTACTGCCATTGTGCTTGGTTTCCCACTATCACTAGTTGGCAAAACGCTGTTGCTAGAGACATACACCCCTTGGCTACAGGACATAAAGAAATTAAACAGGAACTGACCTGAAAACGGCCTCCCTATTGGTTTGTTTTCATAGCACCAGAAAGTGCTATGCAGGCTGCTGGGGTAGGGGGATGTCACCAGTGGTGTTACCCAGCAGTAAATCCTGTGTGCTACAAACTGATCTGCCAGGCAAAATGTGCCCAATACAATAGCAGTATGAAGGTAATGGGGACAACCAACCACTTTCTGATTGGATTAGAGGCCTACTCCACAGAAAAGAACTCTTTCTTGGCAATGTAAGCTGGGCAAAAGCCGATGTCTCTGGAGGTCATAGGCCTGAAGTGGGGAACCTACAACTGTTGTTTTGGTAAATGGACATGTCAAGTTATCTTCTTAATATTTATGTTCATACCTGTAGATTAGTGATGCTCTCAGCTTTTGTGGTGGGCAGAAGTTAAAGCAGAGACTCAAAACCAGTCAAAGTGCTGAGAAGAAGTGATTCCTGAGTGCCCAGACCTATGTGGGACATCTACATTAACCCCCTACAAGGCTTAAGGAGTGCCACGAAAGAAAGGGGCAGAAATACGCTAAGAACCAGAGTTGAGAAGGAATGTGTGATGTACAGAGATGCTGTAGAGAAACTATTGATGATTAAGGAAGGGAGAGGTAGGTCTGCTCCCAGAATCAGGGGAGATTCCTCATCCCTTAGGCTGGGGTGCTGCACTGAACTGCTCACTCCCAGAATCAGCTCTCTGCTCTATGGCCTTTGGAGTATAGGACCCAGGGTAAGTTCTGATCCTGCAGTTGCCTACCGAGTAAACGTCTCTAACATTTGCTTCCCTCAACTGCATAGTGAAGACCAGCAGTGATGATCTGTAGAGACTCTAGACATCCTATTACACAAGTGATGGCTAATGATACCACAGCTATGGTCTCCCAGCCTTTCAGAATTGCAGCATAATGCCCTGGAACTCTTTCCAGTCGATGATAGTCTTTAGCATCTTCAATTTTCCCAGGGGTGGAACGGAGTCAGGGGTAGGCAGGGGCATCTGCAGCTTTCTAGGCTTGTTCCCTGTTTCCCATCAAGGACTCACCCATTCTTTTTCGTGTCTATGTCTGGGCAAATGCTCCTTTCTGGCCCTCCATGCCTTCCCCTTGTCCCCTGCCCAGCTATTTTTGACTCATAGCTCAGGGCAGGCCTGCCCTGCCCTGTGTAACTTTCTCTGACTCTCTGACAAAATCAGTTTCCTGCTCACGTGTGTTCTCAAAGCATTTTGCAGAGACCTGCTGATGTCTAATCAAGCCAAGTTATAGCGGTTTATGTTTCTGTCATCAGACTGTGAACTCTTAGAAATAGAGGACCATGTTTTCTCCCCAGGGCAAGAAATGCAGTATCCCATGAGCAGCTTTTGAATACTTGGAGGCAGGGCAGAAAAGATACGGCATAGACAAAAACCAGGCTATGCTTAAGACTCCATAAGTTGCTCAACAGCTTGTACCTATGGAAGGAAAAAGTCCTTCATGAGATAAGGCATGGAAAGAGATACACATTCAAGGTCATTTATTGATTAGTATATGGAGCACATCATCTCTTCTCAGATCCAGTTTCTTGCTCTGGAGGAAAGTATTGTTGTCTCACGGTGTTATAGCAAGGATAGCACAGAGTTACTCATTTTCCACATCCTGACTCCTTCCCTTCTCAGAACCAGCCTCTCTTGGAATTGGGTAAGCCTATGACTAATCACATCACTGGGCAGAACTGATATTTCCATTCCCAAGTCTGATACACAGAGACCTCGCTCGTGGCCCTCCAAACTATTGCATCCCCTCCTGAGGACTGGAAGATAAGGACTAGGGCTCTAGGTGTTGACAGAGGCACAGGAAAGGAGCCTTGGTCCTCTGCCTCCGTGACAGATTTTCCTTCCTGCCAGGCTCACCTCCATCTGCCTTCAACTGTGATGAAAACAGAAACACTTTCATTCTGTTAAGCTGCTGAAATTTTGGGGTCATTCTTTGTAGCATTTAGCCTACTTTTGACAGAGTTTAAAGAGATAAAAATTCCACAGAAACTTCAAAGAGCTACACTAGCGTTACTGGTTATTATTATAGCTTTTATTCTACAAAACCTTCCGAGAGCACAGCTGGGGACTTCTTTCCAGGCTTTATATAGTCCTCAAACCTTTTCTAGGATGGAGAAGACCAAGGGAGAGCTCTGGACCAAATGCAGTGGCCTGACTAAGCCAGGCTCACTTCCAGGAAGAAGAGTTCTGATTGGCTGGTCCCTCATGCACAAAGGAGCAGGCCTATATCAGAACAGACACTAGATGGCAGTATGCGGCGCAGTGGGGGTACATCTGATGGGCCTGTGGCTATCTGTATCCTCCTCACAGGGTGAGCATTCTAGGGCTAACGAAAAGGGGAATGAAATTGAACTGGTTGTCAACATGCCCTGAGAGACTCTGTTGATCGTTGAACCCCTCAGAACTCTGATCCCTTCACACAGGGGTGCTTTCACTGTTTATCCTGGTTGACGTGTGTGTGTGTGTGTGTGTGTGTGTGTGTGTGTGTGTGTGTGTGTAAGTGTGTGTGTATTTGTGTGTACACATGTGTCTATAAATCAGAGGTCAATGTCACGGGCCTTTCTCCATTGCTCTCCACTTAATTCTTTGTGACAGAGTCTCTAACTGAAGCCGGAGCTCACTCTTTTCTGCTAGCTTGGCTGCCCAGCAGGCTCTGGGGACCCTCCTCTCCCTATGTTGGGATGATAGGCAGACACTGCCATACCTTGCTTTTTAGATGAGTCCTGGGGATCTGAATTCAGGGCCTCAGGCTTATTCAGCAAGTGTGTCATTGCCAGAGCTACCACCCCAGGTGCCTATGAGGAATCACTGCAGATACTGATGTCCTAGGATGTGGGCAGACAGTGGAGTGTAATACGGATGGATCAGTCTCCTGGACCCTTTCTCTAAGGATGCTACTCCTATAGGATGACACTACTGACTCACAAAAGAAAGAGAGAAGGAAAGGGGCCTAGCTTACCTTGGTCACCAGTTCTGGTTCAGATATTTTATCTGCATGAACTCTTTTTAATCTTCAAAACTCTGAGATAGGTATGATTTTTGTTCTTAGAGATTAAGAGGCCGAGATCTAGGGAGCTAGAGGAGCCTGCCAGGATCCCATAGTTGTGAGTATTAGAGCCATAACTCAAAATCTCTGACTTAGAAACATCATACCTTGCAGCCTTGCCATCAGATCCTAGGTATACTCTCTTCACCAGAGCTGAGAAAAGGACCCCCTCCTCCCCCCAAGCCCAGCTGGGGTTCCCTATGGCTCTGGCTCCTTCACCAGCAAGTCTATCTATGGCATCGGATTCTCTTGAGTTTGAGAGCAATTCCTTTCCAGTGAGCAAAGGAATCCTCGGATCAGTAGGGAGAGGCCATCAGAAAAGGAAGATGGGGGAAAAGGCAGGCTAAGTGTAACTAAAGGAGTCCATGTCATGGAGGCAACACTGTAAGAGCTCTGCAGATGGCTTCTGGAGGCCACTAGGAATGAGGGCTGAAGCATGCTCCAGCACACCTGGGGATGGGGACTCTTTTCTCTGCCCTTTGCCTGTTGGCATCTGGAACTAAAGTACCCAGAGGTTCCATATACTTACTAAGAGGTTCTGGGACTTTTGTTTTGTGCACGTTTCTATCTGTGGATGTGCAGCCCCAGTTCCAAACAAGCCCCTTCTCCTACCTTCCTCTGAACATTCGCAGCTTGCATCTTCCAAACTAAGTCCCCAGCTAGAGCCCTTTTTACTTTACAGTTTCTGAGTTCAGCTTAATCAGCGAAGGAAAGGGACTTAGTGAAAGGAAGAAGTAACAGCTGAGAAGTTAAAATCTTGAAAGAAAGGAAATCTAGAAAGAAAGGAAGGAGGGAGACAGCCTTCCCTGGAGCTTTCAGCTGGAGTTATGTTTTTCCAGGGTGAGAGGGAGGGGCAGACAACCTCTGAGTGTCCACGTGTCCTTCAACACCTGGGAATCTAGGGAGTATAATGGCATTTTGGTATAGATCTGGTTCCTAGTTTATTCTGGAAACAGACAGTAGCTTCCGCTGTTCACAGTTGAGCTGTAGGGCTGGGGTTGTGGTTAGTTGATAAGAGTGCTGACCAGTAAGCAGTAAGCCTTGAGTTCAGTCCCCAGCACACCATAAAACCCAAGCACGGTGACACATGCTGCAATCTCAGCATGTGTGGAAGTGCAAGTAGAGACAGGAGGACCAGGAGTTCAAGATCATCACTGGCGAGGCCAGTTAAAGCTACTAGAGACCCTGTCTCAAAAACCAAACAAAACTATGGCGTAACAGATCATTTAAAACCTTGTCCCTGGGGTCACGTGAAACACACCACGTGAGCATGTCAGCAAGTGCCTGCTTTGGGACGCCTGAGAGAAGTCATGCCCTGGTTTGTGAGGCTGCACTGAATGTCCTCACATGGGTTTCTGGCAGGCCTTCTGGGGCCATCCAGCCAAACTCCCCCAAGAGTCACCTGGCATGACAGTGCTGTTTGCCTTCTGCCAGCTGTCATTCCATTAGTGTTTGTGTCTAACCCAAAAGCCTTCAGCAGCAGCTAGCACCACTTCTCTGTCCCTGATTGGGAGGAGAAAATGCATTGAAAAGCAAATTGCTTTTCCAGTCACAGGTCTTTGGCTCAGAGAGGCTCCAGGCTGGGTAAGAGAACAGCTGGAGTCCTCCAGGGAGGTTCCCCACACTCTGCCCCAGCTAGTTTTCCCAGAGCCTTTCTGCAGGCCAAGCTGCAAGAGAGGCAATGAAGATTCAGGCCAGTGGCTTGTGGAGAGGATGCACTTTGCATATTTTTTTTTCTTTCTGAGAACTGGAGTGAAGTAGGAAGGAGCAGCACTAGGCCTGGAGGAAAACAGCTTGGTGACCTGAAGATGTGCCCACATTTGGCATTAAAGAGGCGAAGATCTTCAGGCGCTCTCATCAACCCTCCTGACACGACAATTTTGCTGTCGTGGAAAATCGAGATTCTGCATGGTGTTTTGAAGCTAATCTGTCAGGACCACTTGTTTATTTGACTTTCCAAATAAATTTCCTTTTAACAGAAGGAATGCCTTTAGTTACGCTCCTAATTTTAAGAGGCCCGGCTGAGTCTCTTTTCACTGGCTAAATTATAACAAGACTAGTGAGGTCATAGGCAGTGGATTAATTATAGTGAGGAGGGCGAGACAAATCTAACCTTCTTTGATAAAAACAGCTTTGCAACTTTAAGTGAACAATTTTCTACCGCAAATATTTTCACACATGTTGTCTCTGACAGCAAACTTCAGTGGTCTCTTGGTTACAAGCTGGCAGTTCTTAGAATTCTTAAACTATTCATATTATAGGAAAGTTCCTTGAATATTCCCCAACCCCCTGTAAACAGATTTAAATGGAAACTCAACTATATGCTCACAAGAAGTATAGATTTAACCACATTTTTGTTTCTGATATGCAAATATTTTCTAACCTTTTTCATCTGTCAATCCAAGTCCCAGGCTAACCTACGGTTTCACATCCTCAAAATGCTTATGTCAATATCATATTTACTTGATGTTTTTTTCATTAGGTACCACTTAATAAAGGTTGAACAAAAGAATCTTGGATATACATATATAAATAATGATATGGATTACATATATGTAGGAAACTAGTTAATTAAACAGTATTTGCTGAGAGCTACTCTATAGAACAAGGAGGGTAGTCTTAGAAGCAGTGAAAATAGAGGGGCAGCTGATTCTCAGTCTGATCCCCTTGTTGCATAGCCGTTTCCTCTGCAAAAGATTTCAGGGTGTTTTAAAAAGAGGTGACTATTCCATCCTGAGGATGCTAATTAAAGTTCGGCAAGTTCTGAAGGTAGGATGTTTTGTTTTGTTTTGTTTTGTTTTGTTTTGTTTTGTTTTGTTGAGACAGGGTTTCTCTGTATTGCCCTGGCTGTCCTGGAACACTCTGTAGACCAGGCTGGCCTCGAACTCAGAAATAGTCTTGCCTCTGCCTCCCAAATGCTGGGATTAAAGGCGTGCCCCATCTTAAAACTCAGGAAGGAAACAACTTGGAAGCCTCAGGAAGTCCCTGAAACTGACCAGGTGCACAAGGCCTCGTCCCTGCTAAGCTTAAGTAAACAGTAAGGATTGCCTAAGAGAACAGAACAGCCAAGCTGTCCAAAAGAGGCTCAGAGTAGCAGTACTGACCGAAGAGGTTTACCTTAGCTGAGATGGCTAGAAGAGATATTCTCTGACCTCTCAAGCTTCTTCAAGTTATGCAGTAAGCTCCAGGGCTCCAGTTCTCATGAGCTGTTACCTGTGCTGGAGTGGGGTTTTAGTGATGAGTCATTTCTGCTCCTGTAAGATAACCCCTCTCCTATACTCCTGTAAGTAACTCCTATGAACTCATTTGTTCATCAGGTTGGACTTTGGTAGTTTCCTTACTTTATTTTAGTCTGTCATCAATTTCCTAACCTGAGAGAATAGATATTTATTCACATCTCTCCAGGAATAGTTTCACACTCTGAGACCTGAAAGCAGAGGGGTTCCTTATAAAGAATCAAACTATAGGAGTCCATCCAAGCCTAACATTTTGGAATTATAAAGGGAATTATGGTGGTTTTTTTTTTGTTTTGTTTTTGTTCATTTGTTTGTTTTGTCTAGTTCTAGACCAATATGTGATTTTTGTTTGAATTATGTTGCCCATTATGTTACTCCCAATGAGTACAACACTCACTGTGGAGCCTCGTATACAGTGTGTGACTGATGAATGGTGAACAGTTAAATGCAATGGATGAGTAGCTCCACTGGGTGAAGGTGGAGCTCACTGTCTCCCGAGCTGGCCCAGAGAGTGTTCTAGTGGCTACAATTTTTATGGATTCTCCTTTTGTAACTATGACTAACATAGTAAATAGCTAGGACTCCTGCCACCTGGTGCCTTTCTGCCTCCTTTGGACTTTGGTATCAAGGTGATGGTGGAATAATTAGGATCTGGCTGCTCACAGATTATCCTTCCTGACCATTCTGGAGATGGAATAGCATTCATCTGGGTAACAGGCTGGATACGCTCAAATTATTGAGTGACTCAAAGTATTGTCTCTGCCCTGACCTCGTGAACTCTTCTGATGTCCCTGGGAAAGAAAGGATGCCTCTATTTTCACCAGACTAAGATTTGGCTCTCTTTCTGTAGAAGACTGTAGTAGTTGTCTTGATAATCAACCTGACTGGATTAAAAAGAGCTTAGGGGATTGATGCGTGCTTTGTGTTTCTCTGAGAATGAGGCTTATCTCTAATCCCTCAAGGACCTCAAATGAGATGGTACTTTGGGGAGGAGGTGAGAGTAGCCATAGTAGGACAGCTAGTTGGAAGAAGTGTGTCACTCACTGGGAGTGCATCTTGCCCTGGCCACTTCCTGTATGGCACCTTCCCCTGCTTCCCGGCTGCCAAGAAATGAAGGACTTCAACTGACATATGTTCCTGCTGCAATGATGTTCAGTCAATGTGACCATGGCCTGAGTCCACTGAAATCATGAACTGAAATGATCTTTCTTCCCTTGTTTCTGTTAGGTATTTGGGCACAGTAATGAAAATCTAACACACAGAGGAATGATATAGCAATCCTTTAAGGTTTGTAACCCATAAAACAAAATAGTATTGTTCTGTTAAAAGAACATAACAGTAAAATTACTATGAAGACATTCTCCTATAACCATAAATCAGGGGCTGACTCAGCCATCATTGGAGGAGTGTTCTTCTGCAGTAGGTAGGAACTCACTGGAGACCTTGGAATACTCAGTTCAAAGTGAGATGTCTTCATCAAACCCCTCCACCCAGGACTCAGGGAACTGAGTGGAATAAGAGGAAGAGAGAGTGTAAGAGCCAATGGGGATGGAGGACCCCAAGGAAACAGTGAGTGCCTTCTAAACACAGCAGGGCTGACACAGACTGTGGCAGCATGCCAGGGCCTACACAGGTCCAAGCCAGAAGGGGTCTCTGTACTGCAAGGGGAACTGGACAAAACCCCTCAGCTCTAACCCAGAACCTATTGCCAATTGATAAGTGTTCACTAAGGAAGAATTATTTTTCTCCAATGGAGTCACACTGGGCCCATGCCTGTTAGTAGACGGCCAACATAAATGAACTCAGCATTATTTCTGAAGATGTTTTATCTCATAATGTTTATTTCTGGTTTTGGGATTTTTTTTTTTTTGCCTTACTTGTCTCTTGTTTTTATTTTATTTTTATTTTTTTGTTTTGTTTCGTTTTCTTCTTTTTCTTGTTTCCTTGGAGGGGATCTGAGAAAGATCTGAGATGTAAGAGGGGAGACCATAATCAAAAGGTACTGCGTGAAAAAGTTATTTTCAATAAAAAAGATTTGTGGCCCATGAAATTTCTGTCACAGTCATTCAAATCTGCTATCATAGTGTAAACATAGGCATAGATAATGGATATATAAATGAGTGTGGTTCAATAAAGCCTTACTTCATTTTATTATTTTGTGTGGTGCATGTGTGTATATGTGTTTATGTATGTGTGTACATGGTGCATGCATGTGTGTTCTTGTGGAAGCCAGTCCACAGAGGTCAATGTTGGGTGTCCCCTCTATCATCTTCCATCTTACTGTGTTACACAATGTCTCTCACTGAACCTTGAGCTCAGTTAGCCAAATCAGCCTGACAAGCTAGTCAGCAAGTTCCGGGGATCTTCCTACTGCTGCTTCCCCAGCACAGTTGGGTGCCACCACCCCTGGCTTTTTATGCAGCTACTGGGATCTACACATGGGTCCCTATGCTTGCAAGGAAAGCTTGTTATAGAGTCTAGCATTGCCTCAGAACTCAATAAAGCTTTACTCAGAAATATAGGTGTTGAGCTAAATATGGACTGTGAGGTCCGTAAGGCAGAGATTCTCTTCTTTGTCCCTCCCTTCCCCCTCCTTCCTTTCCTTCCTTCCTTCCTTCCTTCCTTCCTTCCTTCCTTCCTTCCTTCCTTCCTTCTTTTTTTGTTATCTTTAGAAGCAGTTTATAATAGTAGTTTAGGGGAAAAATTAATTGTAAGAACTGTGTACGTGCAGATGTCTCTGTATGTGTGTGTGCAGTGCACATGTGGAGACAAGTGATCAATGTTGGGTGTCTTCCCTAACTCACCCCCTCAAAGTCTGATTTTAAAACAAAGTCTCTCACTGGACCTAGAGTGCTGACTGGGCTAGACTGGATGGCCAGAGAGCTCTCAGGATCCTCCCAGTTCTTCACCTCTCCCTCAGTGCTGCGGCTATAGATGTGTATGTACATCAGGACTGTCCATTCTTGTGAGTGCTGGGAAACTGAACCTAGGTCCTCATGCTCGCACAGTGAGCTCTTTACCCATTGAGCCATCTTCCCAGCTTGGTTTAGGAAAAAAATTCAGTTTATTCTTTGCCTTTGAAAGTTTAATCATTTTTGTCTATAAATAAATGGGCAGTCGACATATTAACAGGAAAATGTGACAAGTCTGTTAATGTGTAAAACTACGAAAGCTATATACAAAGCACAAGGCTCAAATTAAGGCTAGACAGTTGAAGTTTATATAGTGGCAGACAAAGGGGAAGGGCATGGGGTTTATTGAGGGAAGGAATGGGATGCAAACTGTAGAGGATCAAGGCAAGGGGGAACCGAGCATGCACCGTGTGCAGTCCTGTTCTTGCTGCCCATTGTTATCCTTACTTGGGTGGATGGCTCACTTGGTCTTTTCTTTCTGCAGAAGGATCCTTCCAGGCAGAAAGGAAGATGTCTGACAGAACAGCTTGACTATATTCCCTGGCGACTTCCTTCATGAGTGCTGCCTTCCTGAATAGATGTATAGTGAGTTCTTTTATGGAGGGAGACTTTCGGAGCCCTTCCGGTGGTCTGCAGAGGTCTATGTTATCTCTGAGCCACCAACTCAAACCACACCAAGGAAGTACATTTGAAGAGAGATACGATTCACTCTTCCAAATGACTGAGATTGTGGACTTGACTTGTGGGTCTGTCCTGTCCCACTGATTCCCAGATAGAGACTGTGAGCATTTTGCTTAATTAACATGATAATGACAATGATAGATTGCCTGTGAGAATCCAGTGTGATAAAGTTCTTAGAACGCCTTGGTCATTCCCTAAGAAACACATAGTTAATGTGGCTGTTACTAATTTAATCACCTATACTTAGTGCAGTGGCTGGTGCAGTGAAGGGGTTTAGTGTCATGTTCCTGACATCCAAGAGCCAAAACATCTAAATGATATATAGGCTCTCTATTCTCTGTAGGGCATTTTTTTTTTTAATAGTAAGGTTACTCTCTGTAGTCTTCTACCTCTGAAAACTACCTTCCTTAAGAGAAATGGGTAGAAAAAAATTCCTTCAATTTCTAGGCCTCCCTGCCCACCCATTTCTCCCTATTTCAGTGGCCTCAGCACCAGCCCTTTCCCAGACTGAACATAGCTGTTGTGACAGGCAAGTTGGATAAAGCCTGGGAAAAGCCAGAGAGACCAGGAGAACAGAGAGGTGGACAGCCAATGAGTGGGAATAGAACATCCTACGTTTAAGACATAGACCCTATCTCTTCTGCCCTTCAGATTGCCTAGACTGCGAGATCCAGTATGTAAAGGCTTCCCATCCAAAAAAAGACACCAAGGCTGTTCTTCACACCCTAGTTAGCTTCCCAGGCTCACCAGCTTCACACCTGAGTAAGTGTGGACGAGCTTCCGAGCTTCTGCCTGCCATTATCAGTGACTGTCTGCTTCACCACATTCCTCTCTCTTCTTCCCTGCCACCAGGACCAGAGGGTGGTTCAGAAGGCTGGGAGGATGATCTCTGTCCCTCCTCCACTGAACTGGAATTCCCTAGGCCTGGAAAGACTAGGGAAACCTCCGGCAGTCGACAGGCAGGAGTGTGGGATGGACAGAAGAAAGGCAAGAGCTGGGGTTTGCTGGGAGGTAGAATCTACTTTTATGGGAAAGGGGTGGTGAGACTGCGGAGGTGAGGCTGAGATTTGTGAAACGGCAGGGAATTTGGTCAGAAGTAGCCATGGTTTCTATAAACCAACTTCTTTTGGTTGGGCCAGAGAATGGTTGGTTTCATGAACTGGTGAGGCTGCTAGCCAAATAACTCCTGGATGGATTTCTCTTATGACCCAAGTCCATCTGCTCACTGCTTAAAAGCCAATACTCAAGAGCTGGCGGTTGATGGGAAGGGAACTAGATTTATTTAAGGACCGGCACCCTGAGACAAAGGGTGAGAATCATTTGGCAAAGTCCATTTTAGGAAACCAGGTTCAAAAAGCTTTCTATAGTGAAGGACAGGAGAGATACAACTGGCAGTGTAGGGTGTGGGGAAGACTGTGTGCTGTGTCTTTAACACCCAGGGCCTGTGTTACCTTTTACATTTTACCTCTGGATAGAACATTGCAATTAGCCTTGATTTCTGGGGCTAGTTCAAATTATTCTTGCATAATATTTTTTCCTTGCAGTCTTGGGAATTGAACCCAGGACCTTGCATTTACTAGGCAAATCCTATCAGATTGAGCCACGTCTTCAGTACTAGTTACTGCAGTTCTTTCTTTAAAAAATTAGATTTTAAATTGTATGTATATGAGTGTTTTGTCTGTATATACACATTTGCACAAATGTTGCAAGGTAAGCCCAGCAGAGGCTACCACATGAACACTCATAAAGTCAAAAAGGAAGTCTATATTGCTGGTTTGCCGCTGCACTGGAAACTTGCCTGAGTCTTATAGCCCTCTGTCTTTAGTGCACAAAACCTACATCTTGATTGGGACACTTCAGTTAGCAAGAAACAGAACACAGAAGCTAAAAGCAAGGTTAGTACTTTTAGGGACTTTGCTGGAACTATGGGCTAGGCCTTTGGTGAATTAGGGTTTTGTTCCTGTTTTGGCAGGTGTTGGGGGTCTATGTTCTAAGGTTTAATGTTAGAGTGGAACCTCTAACATGGGGTCAGTTGTGCTAAGGTCTGGGGCCTATTATACCACGTGCGTGCCTGGTGCTTGTGGAAGCCAGAGGAGGACTTGGCATCCCATGGAACTAGTTACAGATTGTAGGTAGTGAGCCACCATATGGGGTCTGGAAGTCAAACCCAGATCCTCTATAAGAGGAACAAGTGCCATTAGCTACTGAGCTACTTTTCCAGCCTCTTTAGACAAGCATACTGCTTTTCTGCAAGTTCAACTTGACATAAGTTTCCATTCTTTGTGTTAGCTGATGCACAGAACTAGGACGAGGGGAGGGCAGGTTGCTACATATTCTGATATTTTCTGAGAGGATGAGATGTTTTATCTTTTTCCCAACTAAAGAAAGATTACTTAGCAATGTCATAATCATCTGGTTGTGATTTTTCTTAAAAACAGAATGTTAGGCAAAGGGGAGGCAGGTCAGGGGTCCTCATGAGAAAGGGGTCCTCACTGTTGTACTTCTTGGCAGAATCCTCTTAAATTTTATAATGTTGGCACCTCATTTGTTTTACCCAAGTCCCAATTGTGTTTGTGGACCCCCGAGGCCTAATGTAGCACACCCACTGGGTGGAACCTTTGGGGCAGAGGAGAGCTGTGGGAAGACGGTGGAGGATGGGGACACTGCTGTGGCGGGAAGAGGGACATCACAAGATATGAGGAGGGTAAACTGTGTGTTCTGTTTGGTTTGAGGCTACATGAGGTTGTATCATCAGGGCTAGATGACCTTTCTAAGCTATTTCATTTCTTTCTACTAATCTCAAAAGAGCAAGAGACTGGCCAGGAAATGGCTTAGGGGGCTTTGAGGATATGGACTGTGAATTTGGAATAATTTGGGACATTTTCATTAAAGGAGAATGGCTTATACTTTAATCTTTGGTACTCTGCCAGGCTCTCTTTTAGCAACTCAACTGATTTAATTATTTATTTTCCTACCCCCACCCCCCACCATGCCTCTAGCAAGACCTTTTAACATGCTCACCAAATATGACCTCAGGAATGAGCCTTGAGAAGTTTGTAAGTACCCCAAGATAGTATATAAAAGCAGGTATTATGTGTGTATGTGAATATTATGTTTTAGTTAGATCCTCAAAAAGTCCATTGGCCCCAGAGGTGTGACTATTTGCCTGTTGGAGCTGAAAGTTTTTCTGGGGACATTTGGCTGCTGCTGGTGGGATTCCTATCTAAGGCTAGAGCTTTGTTTCTGGGGAGGGGTAGGGCTGAGGACAGGAGTCTGGAGACTTTCAGAATAGAGAATTTTAGGGTCTTTCCCTGCACACTCATTATTTTCTCCCTTTGTCTCTTTGCTATTGTTGGGACTCAGAGAATCCTGCCCTGATAATATGGCATTTCTTATAATGCTGAGAACTGACCTAAAGAGAATGAAGAGATCTTAAAGACATCTTTATTCCTCTGGCCCCAAGATAGGGAGAGAGTTGGGAGTCTCCTCATCTGCATTTAGAGAGGATGTCCTCCTCCCCAGTTCAGGTGTCTATCCTTGCAAAGGAGGCCAGGGAGCTTAACCACTGATGGACAGACTTCCCTCCAAGAGAGTGTCGGTCGCCTGGGTTCATTCAAACTCCAGAGACCATCTGGACTATTTGCTTACCCTAGGAATAATTTTCAAGCTCTCAAAATTGTCTATACGCCCATTTCCTGCTTTCCCTATAGAAAAAGGAGTGTCTAAGTTTTTAAATAAAGAGATAATTATAGTTCTGTGACTTCTCCTGATGTGGTTTCCCTCTTTTGCACATTATTAACCTTGAATGATTTTTCATTCCTTGAGAGGATAGAGCTGTGAACTCCTCTTCCATGTACTAATAAGGAAAAACCAAAACAAAACATTAAAAGCAAGGCAGCCAACCTCAAGTGATAGAGAAGGCAGTTCCCTGACTAGGAGAAAATATTTGCAAAAGACATCCGATAAAGGACAATTACTAACATATACAAAGAGCTCTTAAAATTCGACAATTGAGAAATGAACAGATTAACAATAGACCAGTGATCTGAATAGAGGCCTCATCAAACATTCAGATGCCAATTAAGCATGTAGAAAAATGCTCAACCTTATATATCAATAGCAAATTAAAGCAAAGTGAATCACATATGTATTAGAATGGCTCAAACACACAGAGTACTAGTACCAGATGCCAGTGAGGCTGTGGAGCATTCAGAGTGCTTCTGCACCATTAAAGGAAGCACAAAGTGATCTGGCCCCTTTGCAAGATGACATGTCAGTTCCACTGGTATAATCTAGTCCTGGCATCTCCTAGCCTTTACTGAAATTAATTGAGAATGTATGTCTACACAAAAGCTGCAAACGAATGGTGGTAGTAGCTTTATTTGTAATTGCCCAAACTTGGAAGCAACCAAATACTCTTCTTCATTAGGTGAATGGAGAAACTGGGCCACTCTGGAGAGTGGACTGTCATTCAGGGCTGACTTTAGCCAGGAAACAAAGTGGTGGACATGTGGGTGCAAATTCCTGAGTGAAGGAAGTCAACCTGCAAAGGCTGTAACTGTATGATTCTAATGACACTCCCCAAATGGCAACATTACAACACAGTTAAGACACCGTGGTCATCAACGGTTGGGGGCATATGCAGACCATAGTGGATCTTTTAGAGCAGAGAAACTGCTCTCGATGGTACTATAACACTGGACACATGCCATTATAGTTTGCCCAAATCCACAATTTTTATCACACCAAGAACGACCCGCCCCAGTTATCAACTGTGGAATCTGGGTGATCATGGCATGTCAGAGTAGAGTTGCTGGTTGAAGGACATGTTCCCATTCCAGTGACAGATGCTGATAGAGACGCAGGCTGTGCTTCTATGGAGGCTGGAAGTACACAGCACACACTGCACTTTCTGCTCAGTTTTGCTCTGAAGCTGGAACTGCTCTACAAAGTCTGTTTATCAACAACAGCCAGCCAAGATGCAAGCATAGCACAGCAAAACAAAAGGATACTAACCACAGCAGCTAATCTTCCTTGTCAACTCCTTGGGACCAGAGTCATGGATGGAAACAACTCTCTGGGCATGTCTATGAAAGACCGTCTGGGTTAAGCTACTTGAGGTGGTGAGACCTTCAGACTGAATAAAAAGAAACAAACAAAGTGAACACAAGTATTCATTGCTTCCTGACTGGGTATGGTGTGACCAGTTGCCTCCTGCCGCCATGCCTTTTCGCATGATGGACTGTATCCCTTGGAACTGTGAGCCAGAGTAAACCCTTCATTCCTGAAGCAGCTTTTGTCAGGTGTTCTATTGCAAGGAGACAGGTCCCTAATACACTAGCCCAGTGGCTCTCAACTTTCCTAATGATGAGGTCCTTCAGTGCAGTTCCTCAAGTTGATGTGATGACCAGCCAGAAAATTATTTCCATTGCTACTTCGTAACCTTGATTTTGCTACTGTTATAAATTGTAATGTGGATATATGACATGTGACCCCTGTCAAAGGGTCATTTGATTCCTCCAAATGGGCTGTGACCCATAGGCTGAGAACCACTGCACTAGCCTGTCAAGGCTGCTGGTTTTCTTTAGGAATAAGGTAGGTGGGAAACAGGCACTACCCTGTTTACTATTCTATACTATACTATACTATACTATACTATACTATACTATACTATTTCAAGGCCAGTGAAGGTCTGCTGACCATTACAAGTTAACAGTGGCATGATTTTCTGCAGCAAAAGGAAGGAAGACAGAGCATGCTCAGGACAGAGCTGTGAACCCAGAGGGTTCAAAGAACAGCAAGAACCCTTCACATAACATCAGAGCATTGCCTTTTTTATGCCAGTGCCTATGGGCTGGACTCACTGAATGATGACCACAATAAGGCTTGTAGTGAAAACATTTAAACAGGTATGACATGGGCACTGACCACATGGAATGGAGGCAGCCAGGCAGAGGCCTGGAGGCTTCTCTTATGCCGGGTGTTGATCCTTTAGTTGCTGGGTTATAGACAATCTGGGCAGTTCTGGGTTGGAGGGTGGGGAGCTCACTGGTGTGCTGCTTGGTCAGAGGTACTCACACATACACTGTAGCACACTTGCTGAAGTAGATCATTGGCCCTTGTAGCCAAAGTTCCTGACTTGGTAGGCCCAGGTGTAAATTTCTCACAAGTCCCAGGTGATGCTGATGATCCTGGCCTAGAACCCATGGCTCTTAACTAAATATTTAGTATTCTGAAAACTGGCATGGCCCTGATGGTGGGAAGTCCTTTCATTTCCATTCTACAGATGGGCAAATAGAGGCATTGATGAAGATCACATAATTGTTGGTGATGCACCCCTCTGAAGATCTGACTTGCTCCCTGAGATTTCTAGCTGGCATCTCTCTCTCAAGATCAACAGAGGTCTGGACAAATGTCTGACCTCCTCTGCCAGGCAGGAGGTGAAGCCAGACACTTGTGGGACCCCTGCCCACATTGTTGGGGTTTGGCCTCTCTCAGTGAAGACTGGGGAGGGGAAGGTGCTCCCGAGATTCCTGAGTGGCTTGGCACTGGCTTCTGCAGCTTTTTCTCATCCAGGCAGCAGCTGTGACGCTGCTGGAACACAGGGAACTGCGATGCTTCCTTGGAAGCCTGTTCCAGGACGTGCTGGGAGGGCTCTTGGAGAGAGCCACAGGCAGCGTGGTTTGCGAAGGATCCCTTGAGCACCTTAGCTTGGCACAGCAGCTGCTCTGTGGCAGTGTGGGCCCTGTGCAGCCCGCCAGGGGAGCCTATTAAGAGCCACAACACTGTGAAAAGCGCAGCAAAATCGAGCCATTAAATCTGGTGGTGGTGGTGTAGTTGTTGTTGTTATTGTTGTTGTTGTTGGTGGTAGTGGTGGTGTGTGTGTGTGTGTGTGTGTGTGTGCACATGCTTGCACATGTGCTGAAAAATGGGAGCTGGCTGAGAAATCCCAGCTCTATCCAGCTTCACGTAGATCTCCTTCTGTCTGTCCCATGTAGTTCTTTCTCACAAGGCCTCTGGCCTTAAGAGTCTCTGTGCTTCTGGTTGGAGTTGTTGAAAGACTTAGCTTAAGGTGACAGCAAGGCCCAGGCAGGGCCCACCACCACCACCAGATTTAATGGCTCGATTCTGCTGTGCTTTTCAGTGTATTGCACAATATTACTATATCCAAAAGGAAAGGGATCTTTGGATCCAAGAAGATACTCCTCCTATAGGTCAGTGGTGGTTAAGCTCCATGTCAGAGTGACTGGATTTGAAATCACCTACATGTTTCTAGAGTGGTTTAAAGAGGAGGTTTAGAGAGGAGGAAAATTCCACTCTTGGTGGTAGTGCCATCCCATAGGCTAGGGAACCAGACAGAATCAACAAGAGAAAGTGAAGCATGCACTAGCATCTTGTTTCTGATTCCCCGTGGGTTCAGCGGGACCAGACATCTCCTGCTTCTGACGTCAAGCCTTCATTGCTAAAATGGGCTGTACCCTCAACTCATGAACCAAATCCTTCCTTCCTCAAGTTACTTTTATCATAGCAGCAACAATAGAACACAAGGGAGAGCCATGGTTCCCTTTCCACACACACACACTTTGTGTAAGAGATTTTTATTGGCCTGGGATGCCCGAGACCAAGTCCTCAGCACAAAGGAGATTTATTTGCACCAGAGGAATAAAAGATAAAGACAGGAGATAGAGGAAGAGGGAAGAGGGGGAAGGAACAAAGGAGAGGGGAGAAAAGGGGCGAGGGAGAGGGGTAAGAGGTATTTGTCCCTGAGAGGACAAAGGACTGTCTCTGGATAGACAGAAGACAGATGTGGCATATAGGAAAATGGCAGTTTATAAAGGTACCAGGGGAAATCTTGTGTTAGGGTGAGGTTTTGAATTTTAATTGGGCATGTTAATTAGGTGAGTCAGAGGGGGCTTTTGAATGCTGGACCTCAATACTTTGATAGCTGGACCTTGGAAGTCAGCCTCAGGAGGAGGAAGTGGCCAAATAAAGCAATAGACCCTGGGCTAGCTCTAGGAATGTCATCTAATGGTTTTTAGCCAGGTGGAGGGGGTGGGGAAGAAGGGCAGGGTCTGTCAAAGCCACATGATCTAGGGTTCGAAGCCTTCTTTCTGTATCCGATGGACTTGGGGCTTCCTGATAAGTGGTCCTAAGCCAGCTTCTTATGCCCTTATAAGCCTCTTTCCAGAGTCTTCCAGAGACTGACTCTGTGAATGGGGGCTTGGGCATGCAAGTTGGGTGTCTGCCTCTGTGTGTGTGTGTGTGTGTGTGTGTGTGTGTGTGTGTGTGTGTGGTCTCTCTAGGGTGAGGGAGCTCAATGTGGAATTAGTTAGAGATGGGCTGCAGGTTAGAAATCATCTTTCCCCATTGCTCCCCAACTCCAGTGCAGAACTCCAAGGAGCCCAAGAATTCTAAAGTTTAAACTTTCCAGGCTTATAAAAGTATTTTTGTTGAGGTATGGGGACAGAGTATATTTATTTTAACAGTCTGTTGGCTTGATTTATAACTTTTAACTCCTGTGATCTAGGCCCTGGAAGTTGGGGGTAGACCTGGTACAGATGAGGAAAACAGGCTCTGAGACCTCCCTGAAGCAGGCTGGATCTGGGCCACAGTTGCAGGCAACCAAGTAAAGTGCCCATTGGGGGTGGGGGTTGTGGCAGAACTCTCTATGCCCTGTGGACAAGACCCACTTGTCTTCTGGGATGGTTTGTTCTGAGCTGAGAGTAATGAAGGTAAGGGTGTTGTTGATGAAGATACAGATACTGATATTCTGTCTGGAGCCTCATGATGTGCCTATTGGAAAACAGTGCTCTAATGAGGATAGGGGAAAGTTGAGTGCCTTGACCTTTGACCCCTCTCTTGACCATGCTATCTTGAGAGAGCGGTAGACATGCTGTCCTTTTCTCTCTCACAATTCTGCTGCTGAGCCTTCAGATCATCTCACTCTGGAGCCCCACTTCCACTCCAGTGCAGACACATCACAAAGTTGTGCAGTAACTTTCAGGAGTAAATAGGTCACTGGAGGAAGTCTGGTCCTTGGGGTCCCTTGACATGACCATTATCCAGCTTGATGGGAAGACAGTGTTCAGAGTAATATTGCTGGTTATTTTTGGGGGCAGGGGGAAGTGGAAAGAGAGTTGTCGCTGTGATTCCCAAGTAGTGTTGCTACTGTCATGAAGTGGGAGGGGACCTAAAAAGTACCTTTTTATAATTTATCAGAAATCAATAATTTATCTGAAGGTATTCCTGAATCACTATCTCTTCTCTGGTATCCATCCATGCACCTGTGCACCCATGAACCCATCCATCCATGCACCCATGCACCCCACACACTCATGCACCCATGCATCGGTGCACCCATGCACCTCACATACCCACGCACCCATGCATCCATGCATCCATGCACTCCACACCCATGCATCCATGTGTACATGCACCTCACATACCCATGCATTCATACACTCATGCATCCATGCACCCATGCACCTCACACCCATGCACCCATGCACCCATGCACCTCACATACCCATGCATCCATGTATATATACATGCACCTCACATACCCACACATCCATACAACCATGCACATGTGCATCCATGCACCCTACACATCCATGAATCCACAATCTAGGTTTGTTTGTGTTCCTCAATATTTAAAAAACCATATTTCTGGTTGTTGGTGGTACACGTGTTGAGAGGCAGAGGCAGAGGCAGGCAGATCTCTGTGAATTTGAGGCCAGCATAGTCTACAGAGCAAGTTCCAGGACACAACAATAACAACACCCACAAAAACCCAGACCAAACTAAACCAAATCAAACAAAACACCTTCTCTCCTAACACCACCCCTCTCCCCCCAACAAAAGGAGGAGGAGGAGGAGGAGGAGGAGGAGGAAGAAGAAGAAGAGGAGGAAGAGATTAGCTGAGGGAAGATTGTATTCAGGCTGTGTGCCATGCTATCATGTCATTTAACTCACATAAAAACCCTGATAAATATTATTGACAGTCTGTAAATGGGGAAACAGAGACTTGGCAGTAAATCAACTGGCCTGTGGTCAAGTTGGAGCCTAAGTCAGTGTTTTATAGTGTTCCCACCAAGGGAAGACTATTCCCAGAGTTTTGAAAAACTGGGAAAGAGACAACCTGCTGGGCCTGTTTGCTCATCTCTCCCGGGCTGTGTTCCTAGGGGCGCTGGTTCAGGTCCCTGCTCCAAAGGGGGAGCTGGGGCCCAGGCACGAGCGTCACAGCACTGCCCGCAGACTCTGCACATCTGCTACCCACAGTGCCTGGCACCAGTGTGCTGTCTGGGGCCCACAGTTGGACAGCACAGGCTAGTTTTGACAAAGCGACGGAGGCTGTAAAACAGCCATGTGACATTGCCTGCTGGTTTTAAAACCAAACAGCCAGCGAAGCGACGTGGTTGAGCGGAAACTGAAACATGCCTGCTCCAGAGGAGGAGGTTTACTTACAGGACATCTGCGTTTCTTCTCTTCTTCCATGCGCCCATTTATTGCCCCCTCTCCCAATTGCTCTCTCTCTCTCTCTTTCTCCTTCCCTCTTTCCTCCCTCCCTCTCTCCCTCTCTCCACCTTTTTCCTCTTTTCATTCCTTCTCCCCTTTCTTTGTTTTCTCCCTCCCTCCCTCCCTCCCCTTCTCCTTTTCACACCCTCTCTCCCTTTCTTTATTTAGTCTTATTCAAAAAATTTTCCGGTTGCTATGTCTTTTTCTTTTAAATGTTATTTTAAAATATTTTATCTTGATTTTTTTTTTGTATATGTGTCTTCCTGCATTTATGTCTGTGCACCACGTGTATAGTACTTATAGAGGCCAGAAGAGGGCATTGGATCCCCTGGAACTAGAGTTGTGGAGGGTTGCGATTTGTCAGGTGGATGTTGGGAATTGAACCCTGGTTCTGTGGAAGGGCAGCCAGGGCTTTTAACAGCTGAGCTGTCTCCTTAGATCCTTCTTAACTTTTTAAAAGTTAGACTTATTAGCCGGGGTGGTGGCACACGCTTTTAATCACAGCACTCGGGAGGCAGAGGCAGGCAGATTTCTGAGTTCGAGGCCAGTCTGGTCTACAAAGTGAGTTCTGGGTCAGCCAGGGCTATACAGAGAAACCCTGTCTCGAAAAACCAAAAAAAAAAAAAAAAAAAAGTTAGACTTATTTTATTTATTTGGGTATATTTGCATGAACACATGTGCCATGGCCTGCATGTACAACTCGTGGGATTCTGTTTTCTTCTTCCACTGTGTGGGTCCCAGGGGTCAGACTCAGGTCGTCAGGCTGGTTGGCAGGTGCCTTTGCTCACTGGGCCGTCCTGCTGGCTCTTTCTCTAAAAACTATCTTCTCCTGAAAGACCCTGCCCAAGCATTCCATCCTGCCCTCAGCTTTCCCTCATGCCATGTTCTTATGTATCGACCCATATCTCTAGTTTTGGGCACACAACTCCACAAATGTATAGTTTTATGAATTCTAATGTGTAGGTTTTTTTTTTTTGGTTGTTGTTGTTTTGTTTTATATATATATATATATATATATATATATATATATATATACCCCAAGGTACCCCTTTCAGTTAAGCCAAGGAAGAAATGGGAAAATTTAAAACAAAATATTCTCTAATAAAAGTATTTGTAAAAGGACAGGGTCTCTGGCAGCACCTGCCTATATCCTTCCTCCCTCCCCCTCCTCCCTTCCCCTCCTCCCCCTCCTTCCCTCCTCCCCCATCCTCTGGCTACAGGAACTGGGAACATCAGATTGGGCTTTCGACTTAGAGCTTGTGTCTAGCTGGGCACAGTGGTTCCATTGTGGCTCACACGCACACTTCTGTTCATCCAGCTGATCTCCACAGAGTCCCACTCACCAGGGAGGAGCTTCAGGTTTCAAGGCATACGTAAATAGGAACAGCTCTTAGCAGAGTCATAAGCACATTTTAACCATGTCTAACATGGAATTTAAACCCTATGGTTGTTCTTGGTCTTTGAAATGCTGGGTCCTTCCTCTTCATTCCAGTTTCTCACTCCCAATCCTTACTGGGGGTGCTGTTAGATTCCCTGCTTTCTCAGCAGCTGCCGCCAGGGTTGCTCTTTGTGGTTTGTGGTCCATGGTGTCTCACCACTTGTTCTGGCTGCCTTTGTGGTCCATGCCTTATTGCCCATGGACTCCCTGTGGCACATCTTAGGCTTCACTCTGCTATAGTTACCTGTGCAACGACAGATGCCTGAGCTGATGCTGGAGTGTCCTGGGGATCCTTGACTGCTTCTGTGTTGAAAGGTAAGGTTAGATCTATGGCTGAAGGTAGCCTTCTACGTTTTTCCTGAATTAAATCCACAGACAGACCAGAGCAGGGTAAAAAAAAGCTTTTAGCTTTGATCTCTGATCCCTAAAAAGGAGAAGAAAAGGTGATAGATAGATTCAAGCATGTGGAGTCCAGGGGAGGCAGGAAAGGTTGGCTTAGGCATTTATAGGAATTTTCCTAGCCATCCCCACCACACAAATCACTACAATCTGAGGATGGAGACAGGCCCATTTCCCTCTTGGGATAGAGAAAATGCTCACTTCTGTCATGGAAAAGTGTAATGTGGGGTACTTACATGGGAAAAAGTATCTTAGTTACTTTTCTATTGCTTTCTAAAATAGCATGACCAAAGCAATTTATAAAAGACAGCATTTAATGTGGGGCTCTTGGTTCCAGAGGATTAGAATCTACGGCTACCATGGCAGGGAACACAGTAGCAAGTGGGTAGACATAGTGTTGGAGTAGTAACTGAGAGATCACATCTTGATCCACAAGAATGAGGCAGAGAGAGATAATGTGGGATGGTGTGTACCTTTGAAACCCCAAAGCCCTCCCCCAGTGACATACTTTTTCCAATTATGTCACACCCTCTAATCCTTCCCAGAAAGTTCCACCAACTGGGACCACAGGCTCAAATACATGTCCCATTAGACACCTTTTTATTTCCTCAATGCTGTCTTTTCCCTCCCTCCCTCCCTCCCTCCCTCCCTCCCTCCCTCCCTCCTGAATTTCCCCTATTCATTTAAGCTCTGCCCATACCATTTTCTCAAATCCTCTCCAAAGAATTTTTTTTTTTAAGGTCTGAGAGTGCAGACTATCCATGTTGGAATAACAGAACTGGAAGAAGGGACAGGGAACGTTGGACAGGGAATTTTCGTGTTTCCAGTATCTACAGTTCCATCTATGAGGGAGGTCACTAAACCCTGACCGACATGCATATCTCTTAATCCTGTGGGTTCTTCCCATGTGAGAAGGGTTACAAGTAGCGAGGGAGGGAGAGTCTCTAAACTGTGGCAACAACATCCTGTCCCCAGGCCCAGAGATGGTACTGAGCACATATACTATAGAGGATGTAGATCTGACTTCTTCTGCACCTGCTGGTTTTTGCTGACTTCTTGTTCCTGGAGATGTTCTGCAAGTAGATGCCAAGAACAGAACTACAAGCACCAGTGGGATCGAAGACCTGGTGCTTTTTCTTCAGTTTTATTACCTTTCTGATTCCAGCCAAGAATGTGTTGTGATTCCAAACCCCAGCCCACAACGATGTGTTAGGTCTATTCTGGTTTCTGCATTGATTCACAATGAATAAAAATTAAGTTGGTACTAAATTTTATGGTCTCTCTCTCTCTCTCTCTCTCTCTCTCTTTAATTCTACCTATTTGAGCTTTAACTAGATGGTGCCTGTGGGAACTGAAGGCAATTTTAATTAGCATCTTACTACAGCGAACCCAGATCGGACCATGGCTCTGCAGACCCCATCGCTGCCTTCTGCTCACCCTATCCACCTACCTCCAAGTAATCATCTGTGCCCATCCCTCAGGGCTTGCTCAAGACTTATTTGCATCACAAAGTTTTCCCTGGAACTATAACCCTAGCCTTAGCAGTCTGAGTTCTGCTGTGTTTTCGGATGTACAACACCCTTACCTTGGGGTTTGTATTGATTGCCTTGTGAGAGTAATTAACTTTCAGGCCTGTGCCTCTGCAGCCTGTTAGGTTTTCCAGGTAAGTACTTGAGGGTCAGGACAACAGCTCAGGGTTCTTGTTTCTTTGTTTTGTTTTTCCATATTAACCTGGTGATGCTCATGGGTTCCCAAGTGTGAACAGAGATGGAGGGTAGGGAAAGCACTGGTCAGACAGACAGTACGAGAAAGCATGCTGCATTCTAGGACCCTGTTTCTAAAGTTTCAGTGGTTTTTGGGCTCACACACGTGACTGCCTGAGAGTCCTAGGGACTCTGATAAAGAACATGGTTTGAGAACAACTTGCCAGGACCATGATTTGCAAAATCAACTATACAGATAGCAAATCTCACACAACTTTTTAAAAGACGGGGTTCTAGCCTAGCCTGGCCATAAACCCTGAGTAGCTGAAGATCATTAGGTTTCAAACCTAGGACAAATGGCTGAGGTGTCTATTTAACATATCAAAGCTGACACTGGCTACCAGGTTCTCCATGAAATAATTCAGTCCCAACTTGTTACAGGGGCCCTCTTGTCCGGCATACTCTACCTCCTACCCTGAACTCTCCAGCCCAGGGGCTGGGGTGCTCCTCCCTATATAATCCAACCATTTTGGCTACCTACCCTCTTTGTAGTTTGGGTCTCGTGGATGCTGCACTTGGTCCCTCTTTCTCTATGCCCCTCCCAGCTCCCAACATGGCCCAGCTCAGTCTGGTCATGTCCATTCTGGACTCTTTCAGATGTTCCTGCCTCTGGCTATGCTCTCCCACATATCTACCAGAAACCTTCCCCACCCTATCTAGAAACAGCATACTTTCTTTCCTCTTACCTTTTCAATTTTATTTTATTTTATTTTCCAAAGATGACCTTGAACTTCCCTTCACCTTTTGAGTGCTGACATCAGAGGCACGAGCCAGTACATCTGAGTGTGATGTTGGGATCACACCCAGAGCTTCATACACACAAGGCTAGAGCTTTACCAAGCAAGCTACATCCCCAGCAGCTACATGAATTGTTAACAAACATTTAAACAAAAAAGAATTTCTTCTTTATTTTTATTTTTGTTTTTAGTTGTGTTTATTTATTTGGTTTTAGTGTGTCTGTGTCTGTGCACATATGCTGTGTGAGAGTGTGCATGTGCACATGCGTGCATGCATGCATGCCACAGAGCGAATGCTGAGGTCTGAGGACAACTGAGTGGAGTCGTTTTGCTCTTTCACCTTCACGTGCATGCTGAGGATTGAACTGAGGCTGCGCCGGCTGCCTAGGCAAGCGCTGTTACCTGTTGACTCATCTCTCTGGCCCCAGAAATGGGAATTTCTCAACAAATTTTAAGAAAACACAAATAGAATCATCTCTGAGAGCACACACACACCAAAATGGTAACTAGCAAAAATACTTGTAAACTTCAGACTGAAATCGCCTTTATAATTTGAGCTGGTAGGCTTAATTCATTTATAATTAATCCCTGGTTTATTCTCAGCCCTGGCCTGTTTGCTTCTGACCTTCCTTCCTGTCTGCCTGTTCGCTGCTGTTTCTGTAGATTTGCTCATTAACTGTTGGATTTTACAGCCCTGAGGATGCTTTCCCAGGTCAGCCTTCCTCTCTTGGGTGACTCTGAGCCGTCTGCCTCCCCAGCCACCTGAGCCTCTGCCATACCTTGTAGGAACATTCTTCCATTCGGATGTTTTAATTGGGACTTAAGAGGCAGAATAAATATTTTAAATGGTCTCATAATTCTTTGAATTTATTTAAAAACCCAAAGTATGATGCAAACAAATAAATGTATGGTTTATTTTGTCTTTTGGCTGACTCGAAATAGCCTCTAAACTTCAGTTGTATAGTTAGAAAGACATTGTCTGAGGAAAAAAAAAACCAAATCCAAAACCAAAACACTAGGATGCGCATAACTAACCCAATGTGAGTTTATAAATGCATCTTCAGTGTGTTTAGACCACTTTCTAAATCTTAAGAAATGAATGCCACCCACATCTTCCTATATTAAATGTAAAGGGAGTCCTGGTATAATTAACTGCAGTATGTCGAAAGCAATGTCATCAAACAGAAGGGACAC
The DNA here is from genome assembly GCA_902729485.2 of Mus minutoides. Lineage (NCBI taxonomy): Eukaryota > Metazoa > Chordata > Mammalia > Rodentia > Muridae > Mus > Mus minutoides. The sequence continues at coordinate 1,024,406 of LR750027.1, read as the reverse complement.
TCTCTTGAGTGGAGTTAAAACGGAGCCCCAGGTGAAACCTTTTTTTCAGTGTGTTTACCTGCCTTTTCTTTTTCTGCTTTTCTTTCCTTCCTAGGGACTCCTCTCAGGCCTGTGATCTGCCTGCTCTCTCCTCCGAAGCAGTGGGATTACAGGTGTGTGCCACCACACCTGGCCTTTCTCATCTAGTCAGTAAGTCTATTCTCAGAACAGAGGACAGAGGTACCGGAATGTAACACTTTTCAGGAAACAAACAAAAACTTGTAATAGACATAATTTTCAAATTTTACTATTGGCTTCTTAAACCATGCTGGTGGATTTTAGTATGTTTACATTTTTGTCTTATATTTCTTGTCCCTTACTAGATGTTTGGGGGCTGGAAGAAGGATTTTTGTGATCATCCTGATTAACTGTTGCTTTAGCTTTTAAAATTAATTATTAATTTATCCCTCAAAAAATTTATAAATATATACAGTGTATCTTGATTATATCTACCCTCAGTTCCTCCTCCTAACTCTCTCTCATCCCACAACATGTCTCCCTTCTAATATTATATTGTTAAGAGAATAACCACTGAGTCCAGTTAGTGCATGTGTGCATGTGTGCATGTGTGCATGTGTGCATGACTGTGCAGTTATTCAGTGGGTCATGGGGAACCTTCCTGTGGCCATCCCCTAAAGAAAGTGGTTTCCCTACTCCCCAGAAGCCATCAATTGTTAACAGCTCTGCTGTAACATTTGTTCTGAAATTGCCTGGTGAAACAAGTTTCCGTTTCCCAGAGACTGTCACTCTCTGAGTTCCACAAGCACAGGAGAGCCTCTGGCCTGGTCTGGGAGAAGGGAGCTCCTTGCAGTCTCTGGAGAGGAAGGCTGCTCAGCTTTTACTTTCTCCTCAGAAGTGTAACCCCTTGAGAGCTGAGCTTGTCTCCAAATCTTTAAACAGCAGTACCATAAGAAGAGCTTCACCCCAGTGTGAGAAGTCAGCTCAAAGTTTCTCCTCAGACAAAGAATTAATTATCTCACAGAGGCTAAGGACCTGGTATAGCTTATTAGAAGAAAGACAGTAAAGGGTATATGCTAGTCAGATAATAAAACAATAACAAACATTTTAATGGTTGCAAATGATGATTACGTATATGCTTGATAATTATTCAAGAATAACAACCAGGTATTAATATAGACATTTTATACATATTAATACATATTATACATATTACTTTTCAAGGTAACCCTATGAAGTAGATGCTAATATAATCATGATCACATAGATAAGGAAATTGAAGCAGAAATCAGCTAAATAACTCATCCTGTCTCCTTGTGTTACAACAACACAGCACGTGACTCTGGCGGTACCTGGTGAAAGCGTTTTGTTTGCTTCACAATAAAGTCCAAACAGCACGTTGCTAGCATCAGGTGAAGGCTCTTGGCTGCCTTATAGCAGCAGAGAAAGAGGAGGGAAAGTGAACACATGCAAATACAGCGGTCACATGATAAGACGGGAAGGAACAGACAGGGGAGAGGCCACACTTGTTCTTCATAATACTCTGTATGGGCAGGAGTTAGTCACGTCCAACCTACTCCTCAAAAGTAGAATTAGTCTCTTCTCTATGGAAGTTTTGATCTAACCACCTCCTATTAGACCCAGCCTCAGAAGGGTCTTAGAACTTTCTAGTACTTTTACATCAGGTACCAAGATTCCATCACATGAAACTCTTGCGTGTACATTTAAAGCACACGAAATCATAACTCTGTCTAAGATCATCTAGCAAGTGAATAGCCAAACTGAGATGCCAACAACAGAATTCCAGATTTCAGATTTTGTGAAAAACATTTAATTTATTGTGTGTGAGGGCACAATAAAGACTACGCCAAAATGGGGCCCTCATACTTAGGGCTGCCTTAGGGTTCTACTGCTGTGAACAGACATCATGACTGAGGCAACTCATAAAGGACAACGTTTAGCTGGGGCTGCCTTACAGTTTCAGAGGTTCAGTCCACTATCATCATGGTGGGAAGCATGGCAGCAGGTGGGCTGACATGATGCTGGGGGAGAAAAGAGTTCTACATCTTGATTGGAAGCTAGCCAGGAGAAGGACTGACCTCTGCACTGGGCAGAACCTAAGCATAGGACCTCAAAGCCCACCCCTATAGTGAAGCATTTCCTCCAACAAGGCCACACCTCCTAACAGTGCCACTTCCCATGGGTCAAGCATATTCAAACCACCACAAGGGGGAAGGTTTTTATTGTGGATAGAAGAGAGATAACATCCAGGAGCTTCTGGAAGAGTCCAAAGCAGAGAGAAAAAGAAGCAAACTTGTTATGGCTGCTATCTTCAAGAGAAGGGATAACAGTGGAGACAGGGGAAAAATTTGCCAATATATAGAGAACAGATATCTCAGAGGAGGGAAGCCTGTGGACTGAAAGGACCAGGATGTTAGTGTGGGTTTTGATATACATACATACATACATACATACACACATACATACATGCACACACATACACACACATGTACATGTACACATAAATATGTATATCAAAGTCCATGATAATATCCTGGCCCTTGTAAAAAATGTATATGTATGTATGTGTATATATATATATATATATATATATATATATATATATATATATACACACACACATGTACAAATATGTATACATATATATATATACACATGTGTATGTACATGTACATTATATATGTATATCAAAGCCCACATTAGCATCCTGGCCCTTGTAAATGTATATATGTATGTATATATACATATATACATGTATACGTGAGTGTACTGGCTAGTTTTTGTGTCAACTTGACACAGCTGGGTTATCACAGAGAAAGGAGCTTCATTTGGGGAAATGCCTCCATGAGATCTAGCTGTGAGGCATTTTCTCAATTAGTGATCAAGGGCCCCTTGTGGGTGGGATCATCCCTGGTCTGGCAGTCTTGGGTTCTATAAGAGAGCAGGCTGAGCAAGGCAGGGGAGGCAAGCCAGTAAAGAATACCCCTCCATGGCCTCTGCACCAGCTCCTGCTTCCTGACCTGCCTGAGTTCCAGTCCTGACATCCTTGGTGATTAACAGCAATGTGAAAAGTGAAAGCTGAATAAACCCTTTCCTCCCCAACTTGCTTCCTGGTCATGATGTTTGTGCAGGAATAGAAACCCTGACTAAGACAGTGAGTAAGGACTAAAGGAGTCTGGAGGCCAGCATGGGCTTTGATATGCAACCACAGGTATATGCCAATGGAGAGTCATATGTCCCTTCTGCCAGACATAAAGGAATGAAAGACAGGAACCTATTTTACAAGTTCCTAGGGGAATGGTGGTTTGTATCTAACTACCAGAAATCCTTCTATGGTCCAGCCTGAGCTGAGCAAGAATGCCATTTCTGGACATATGCACTACCCGAAACCTAACAGTTGCATGTATGTGGTGTGTGTATGTGGTATGTGTGTGTATGTGGTATGTGTGTGTGTGTGTGTGTGTGTGTGTGTGTGAGATATTTGCAAATGGCACAGTGACTATGTGGGGTGTGTGGAGGTTAGAGGACAACTTACAGAGGACAATTTCTACTATGTGGGACCCAGGATTCAAACTCAGGTTGCAAGGCTTGGCAGCAAGCTCTGTTACCCATGTAGTCATCTTGCCAGCCTCAACTGCAGATATTTTGACCAGGGTACTGTACTTCTTGTATTACACAGCAGAGAAGGTTAACATTCAGAGGTGTAGAGTTAACTACTTTGGGCAGCCTACCTTCCAGTTGTAGGGCGGGTCTACCAAGTGCTGTTGCATTACTCTCTGCCTTGGTTAGGATCGGCCCTGAAGCCACAGGCCTGAGGTCATAGAAGACAGCAGCCAGGACTTGATCTAGAAGGACCAAAGAGAGCAGCCTCTTCATTTATGTTCTTCATTATAAATTTGAATAAAAACTTACTCTTTACAGATATGGAACTTAGTGACCAATTGAGACCAGAGGTCAAAATCACCCAAGGATGACGTCAACTTTTCTACTTAAGAGGACTTAAAGATGATAACTGGTCGGAGATGAGGAGGCTAATTTAAAAGGATGTGTCTTGAAGCTACTTTGTACAGAGAATAGTGGATTTTTATTTTAAATATTATGTTCAGAGTAGGTTGGTGCCAAGGGCTCCTGGGGAGACCTTTTCTCAGACACTATCCAGTTCCACCATTGGTGGGCTGACCATAGTTGCAAGGATATGAATTTGGTCTTCAGTTTTGTCGCATGCATGCACTCCTGTCTGGTGACACAATGACATCCTGAGAACACAGCCTGGTTGGGTACCCACCACTGGCTTGTGGAAGGAAGGGGCCTGGGTAGTGAGTCTGAAACTCTCCCACGGAGAGTCTAGCAGGATGAGCGGAGTTTGGGCATCTGCACTCTGGGATGAGGCCGTGCTTAGTGATCAAGAGTTGATAAAATTCCATTAGAGGTAAACGTTGTCAGACAGCGGGCTGGAAAGATATATTTTAAGCTGAGAAATTACTTAATAAATTCAGCCCAACACTCTGTGACATTTCCCACAAGACTTTAATGCTGTTTACAAATTCCAGAGAACGCCCTGAGTCGTTTCTGGCATGGGCTTATGATTTATTTCAAAGGAAAATGGGACAGAGTGTGTGGGTTTGTGTTTAATGTGAAAAGGGATTTGGAGATGAGAAGTCAACTGGCATGAAAGATTGCAGGGCAAATGGAAAGCTGTGGAGCTTGTGGGTGGCCCTGCGGCACGCACGAGAGCACTGAGCAAAGAGGGGCCTCTCACCACTCCAGGGCTAATCAAACAGTACTGCTCACACAGGCCAGTGATGTGTTCAAGAGCCTGTTTTAGGAGGTGACTCGAGATCCAAGCCTTCAGAAACCCTTTAGTTTCAGACTTTCCTATTGAGACCAGGTAGCATTTCCTCCCTAAGGAGGGTGGCCACTTACATTCCATTCTCCACAAGGGTCAACATTCAGAGTGTATGGACCTCAGTTAGGAATTCCTGAAGGAAGGAATTTCTAAAGAAAATGAGGGCTTGATGGTAGTGGGGCTGGGCTGGGGCTGGGGTGGGTGGTGATGAGATGGCTGATGAGTGGGTAAGACGCTTGCAGAGTAAACCTGATAACCTATGTTTGATCCCACACCAGTGTGGAAATAGAGAAACTTCACAAAGTCTCCCTATGACTTCTCTGTGTGCATGCTCTTCCCAAATGATGTACACAGACACACAGATACACGTGTACACAGGTACATATAATAATAATTAATAGTAATAAATGAGAGCTTGAACTAAGAACACAAGGAAGAGTTGGAGATGTGGTCTCTGTATCTGATTCTCTGCTTCATGGAAAAAGAGGGGCAGGTTAGGTGGCATTTTGATTTAATCGCCCTGTGAGAAAGAGACAAACTTGTTGTCTGGAGCGGGTATACCCCTAGGAGGCAGGTTAACGGGGCCTCAACTGTTGGGTTATGATGGATGCAGCCATGTGGGGCTGACAGAGAGAGAAAGCAAGGAACTCTCTCTATCTCTTGCTTCTCCCCCTCTCCTGGAAACTTCTGGTTTCATTCATCTTGTTTGCCTTGGAGTATGTGGTCTGAATGGGAAACGAGGACAGTGACGTTTCCCATCTTTCTTGGGGAGAAAAAAAATGACATTCCATTTGGTTTTGGAAAATACACAATATTCCCCTTATAAAATATTCAATCACTGTCATTAATCCTCCTGCCTGGGCTGGCCCTGCCCCACTTAGGCATGAGTGACAGGGCTTTGGCAATGGCTATAGGCCCAGGAACTTGGCTTTCTTTNGTGTCCCTGGTACCATGCGCAGGCTTAAATGGAAGGACACCAAACAACCTCTACAGCTGAGCTAAGGCTTCACAGGAAACTTCTGCGTCTTGATAAGTTAACACCCATCAGTATAACAGAGAGTGCCCCTCAAAGAGCTCTGTCCCCGTGCCAAAGCACATCTCTCTTCAAAAGAGGCCAGTCTCACTCCTGTGCCACTGTCTGGATCTTAGGAGTCTCTTCCCTGTATGGTCACCATGACATAAATTGATCTTTTCCTTCCTCACCTCTTCTTCTCTGCCCCCTTTACACTTATTGTTTTAAAAATCATTTCCCATCAGCTTTAAGATATTGACAGATAAAAGTTGCACATATTTATAGTATATAACATGACATTTTAGTATTTGTATCCATTGTAAAGTGATTAAATAAATCAGCCTAACATAGCTGTGATCTAACATAAAATGTCATACTATGTAAAATAGACAAAATCACATACTATATATGATCTTATTTTATTAATTCTTAAATAATAGAATCCCAAAATGTCTGAGTAGGTAGCTTATGATTATCAACCTCGAGTCCTTTTTTGACTATGGGGAAAACTCAGGCCTTCTAAGGAGAAGAGACTCTCATATATCCTCAAACTCCAGAATATCTTCTTGTTTTCCTACCTCCATCCTCCCCAGGGGGATGGCCATTGGTCTGGAACCTGTACATGTGGGCAGATAAGGGCTCTGGGCCATGCAGTCTGCCTTCACGACAGTTCCTGAGCTTCTATCCTCCCAAATGAGCTGAGGCTCTAAGGCAGGGCTAGCTGCAGGTGGTCCTTGGCACAAGCTCCCAGGATAATGCCCTCCTCCTGGCATGACTCTACTTTCAGCTAACTGGCTTTCTCTTGCCCCTATACTCCATACTCCTGGGCATCAGTTTCTTGTGCTTACTGAGATCTCTGGGCTTCCTATCCTGGGAGTTACCAGGCAACTCTTCTCTGACCCAGGCCAGCAGCACCTGTGCTCTGTATCATGGCTGTGTCTCTGCTCTTATCCTTCCAATCCCTCGGACACTTGGTCTTATGTGATATCCATTAGCTCTACCTTGGGCCTCTCTAATCTCCAGAGCTCCAGACTGACTCTAAGGTAGCATTAGGTGAATGCTCCTTAGGACCTTTGAGGAGGAAGGACCCTTTGCCTGACACTGTAAGGAGGCAGGGCAGGGAGTTGTTTCCTGGAGGACACCCTCTTCCCGGATGAGGATGACTCCTTGGTCCACCAGACCCCAGTGAGTCTCTGACTTAGACCCTGAGGGAATCTGTTGAGCTTCTGTTAGGTTATCTCATCCCCTCTGTACCTTGTCTCACCCAAGTGCATGGAGTTTGGGTAGTTGCCTTTGCCCCATGGCTCTGGGTACCAGGACCCTGTCTTCCCTCATACCAGGCAGGGCAGAAACTTATAATGTCTTCACAACAAATTTCAATCTGGAATCACAGAGCTGGGGAGATCATGGGAGCCATCAACTACTTCTTGTCTAGGATGAGGACACTGGAGGTCAGGGAGTTGAGAACCCAGTTCCCACAGTTTATTAGTGACAGAGCTGGCCTTACATTCCAGGGCTAAAGCCAAGCAAGTGACCATCACCAACCTGACTGCCCAGCAGCTTCCTGAGGTTAGCAAAGCAGAAAACACACCCATCCTCCCCACTGTGGCAAAATCCTGCATGATACTCTGAAACCCGACTTCTTGGTCCTTTTGGGATTTTCATAGGGGATGTTGGGTATTGAAGGACCTGGGAACTGCTGGCTTGGGTAACACCAGCACCTTCAAGATCTCTCTGGAAGCAGCCAAGTTCAGTGTTTCAGGGCCTTGGCTACCTCAAGGATGGGTAGTTTACAGTGGCTTGAATGGCCAGATCCCTTCATCCGTAAGAAGGAATGACAGTCATGTGCTATTTGGAACATCTGTGGAACTGCTGAGTGATGAGGGAGGAGAGGGGTGCTGGGGTATGGAGAGAGATCTATCCTCTTAAATGGCGTGGTACTTGGTCTTGTTGTCTTCCGTCCCTGTCAGCATTGTAATGCTACAGTGCTAAAAGGAAGCATTCTGCTGTCTGATTATAACCTTTCTAATGAAAGGGTTGAGCTACTGGCTTCAAGAAAAAGAAATAGTAAGAGCTATTTAGCTCTGACATTGTACAGTCCCCATCTGGGTTTGGGCCTGGGAAAGTAGCTAGGATCCATTGTCAGCTATCAACTGGGGCAGCCCACTGGGCACCAGCTTCCTCAGGAGAAACGCAAGGAGGCTCAAACATTCCAATAAGAACAAGGCCGAAGCTGAAGAAGCCATGGGATCCAGGACTGAGCAATTCTCTTTTATCTCAGAAAGACGAGTGTCAGAGCCCTCTCTGTCCCAGTGTCGTGGGCTGACTTACTTCACCATAGCACATGCTGCCAGAGTATTCATTAGTGATGAAGGGGCCAGTGCACGTGATCCCGCTTGCATGGTTTAGGAGCTGATGGGGTGAGGATAGCACCCCACCTTCCACAATCAACTCTTTCCTCCTGGAAGCAGTGTTTACCCCAATACTGGCTTGGGGCTTCCTGTGCATAAATGATTCAGGTTCTGCTTTTTGAAAGCGTTAAAGCCCCATCTCTCTCTCTCTCTCTCTTTTTTTCCTCATCCAGGAGCACAAACGGCAGTCTGAAGCTGGAATTTAATACCCAGTAAAGCTTTCAGCTTCAAGAATAAAAGGGCAGTTCTGTAAACAGCACACAAATCCCATACAGCTTGGCCAGGCTGAGGGAAGGAGAGGGTAAGGACTGCTGTGTACTCATCCGGGGACTCAGGTTGCATCACACCCTTTTCAGGGCTTGCTGTGGCCCTACTAGGCTCCTGTGATACAGTTCTGGAAAGAGTCAGCTTTCCTATAACAAAAGGAAAGCTTAGTCACCACCATAGCCTGTGACACGAGAGTCCTTGGGGAACATATCCAAATCACAGTAGTTCTATAAAAGCTCAGACCCCGATGACCTATTACCTCTCAGGAACGTGGGGCACCCTTTCCAGGGCTCATGGTCCCAAGTCAAGACTTAAAAAAATTTTTTTTTGTTTATTTTTATTTTAGTGCATTGGTGTTTTGCCTGTATGTATGTTTGTGTAAATGTGTCAGGTCCCCTGAAATGGGAGTTAAAGACAGTTGTGAACTGCCGTCTGGGTGCTGGGAACTAAACCTGGGTACTCTGAAATAGCAGTCAAGTGTGCTTAACCACTGAGCCATGTCTCCAGTCCCCCTCAGGCCAGAACCTTTCATTCAATTTTCCTACCCACAATTAGAGAAGAACCAGTGCAAGGGTTCTGGGCTCACGTCAACATTCTTCTACTTACCAGGAGGCTGGAATCCCATTTCCAGTCCTGTTAGCTAGGGGTACAGTGTCCCTGTAAATCTCCATCATTCTTTGGGGTCTATCCTGGACCCTACCACTCATTAAAACATTCTCCAAGTACTCCTGCCATGTTTTCTATATCCCAATTGTAGTACATGTTTGCCACCAATGATGGTGGTACAGTGACGATGATGTCGGCAGGTGGTACTCATGGAGTGCACACTGCTAGGTTCACTTTAAGCTCCTCTTTCTATTAACTCAGTATATCCCTAAATTTCCTCTTCAAGCAGATAAAACCATTGCACTCATTTTGATGGTATTGAACTTCTTTTTGGTCCATCTCCCAGTACATTTGGGTTTATGTGTATGTTAGGGCTTCCATTCACCATACCCTTGGAAGGACAGGGGTATGCTATGAGTGTTCAGAGGCTAAACTAGCTCTGACCTGGCAAATGCAGTTCAGCTAGAAGTGACTGATTTTTCACACACAATATGTGTGTCTCAAGGCTTCTACAATCTTGTGGTTGAATACACATTCTTACTCTGTCCCTTTGCCCAGGATATGGCTTTGGGCTTGACCTCTCTACATTTCAGTTGCATTATCTGAAAAATAGTTACTAGAAGTGTCCAACTCTAAAGTGTGGTTAGCACCAAATGAGATAAATGCATGTGAAGAGCTTTGAACAAGATCCCTAGCACACACTAAGCATTCAGTAAATAATGGTCAATATTATTGTAGTTTAATGGAATGCAATGCTACAAATGTTTAATGAGCACCTATGGCATGATTCAGGCAAAGATATCATGTGGAGTACTTGCTTCCCAGTTTAGATTCCTCTTTTCTACTTGCCAAAGTGCCTTGAAAAGCATTAAGTACATAGTAGTTGATCAATCAATGCTTTGTGATTGATGTTGTTATAAATGTTTCCACCTGCCAATCTTAATCCATCTTTCCTCTCTTGGAAAGACCAGTGGCTGTGTGATGATGTCCCAAAACTCAATACTGGGAGCCAGGTTAAGTTACTCCCCATTTTGGACCTCCAGGGCTTGGCGTAGATACTGTCTCAGGTCCTTTGCACATATCAGTTCTTAGGGAGAGTGAGTATCAAAGAAGCTGAGATCTTGAAACGCTCCCCAAACTCTTTGCACTTGGAGCTCAATTATCTAACTTGGAAGCTACTGTTAACTGTTTTCAGCTGAGGACCAGAATATATATAAATGCCCCCTCTGTTGTATATTTCAACTTATCTCTCTATGCTAACTATGATTGTAGCTTAAGTGGTCGTGCTCAGCAGTTCCCACTTTCCTTGTGGAGTTCAGGTCAGTGGGGGATCCCATGAATATGGACACATACATACAGTGAACACATGCATGAAGTGTGTATTAATACTTTAGGAAAAGTCCCACTTCTTAGTTGGCCAATGGTACCTCTGACTACTATTGGGAGGGAAGAGACTAGTAGTTTATAAACATTCAGATGTTATTGTCTAAATTAGCTGAAGTTTTGGCTAGAGACATTTTTGCCTAAGCCAGTTATTGAGCTGTTACCATGTCAAGGAATCAGCAAATCAAGTTACCTGTCTCGTTTGGTCTTCTTGATTTTTCTTTTTTGTCTGTAACCAAGATCTTTAGGGGGTCTTCCCCTATTATATCTGATCCATATTACTTTGGAAGGGGGTCCAAAGCCTTTTCTCCTAGGAAAATTTGTTAACACAAATATAGAGCCTCTCTCCCAAAATAGCATGACCATGGTCCAGTAACTGGAAATCATAAAAGTATAGCTTGACCTCTCTCCCAGAAGAATTTTAATATAAATACCACCAAACATATAATTACATTCATTTTGATAATTAAAACAACTCAAAGCAATTAAAACAATCTAAACAAATATTATCTATTGAGATAGTGCTCCTCCACTATCTCATGGTTTTTTTTTTTTTTTTTTAAATTTTTTATTTTTTTTAAACATGGTTTCTCTGTATAGCCCTGGCTGTCCTGGAACTCACGCTGTAGACCAGGCTGGCCTTGAACTCAGAAATCCACTTGCCTCTGCCTCCCAAGTGCCACCACGCCCAGCTTTATGATTAATTTTTAATAGTGAGATCAAGGCCTAAGTTTCTACTGTCTGAGATAGGTTAGGCTTCCTACCTCCTGCCTTTTGACCTATAATTTAAGATCAAATGCCTCGATTTCTTTATTCCATGTATACTTAAGAACATTTAAACAATTATTATTATACACCCTTCTGTCCTTAAAAACAATTAAATCAAATTTCATTCATCTCTATCCTTTGATTATCTGCTTGTAGGAAACAAGCACCTACCATCTGACTCTCTTTACCATCTGACTCACTCTGGCTCTGAGCAACCTGTCTCTTTGCACAGCAGGGGCTTCCAGCATCTCTGAGCTCAAGTTCTTTGTATTGTTCTGGAGTTAATTTTTAATAGTGAGTTCTTGCTTACCATGTTAGTGCCATCTGTAGCGGTAATTAGTTAAACTGCTTTGGCTTCAGTGGGTGGCTGGATTCTCAAATGAAACACATACACACACAAGCTAATTTTGATATGTTTTGACTGGCTCAATGGTTGAGTACTTCTAAATTTCCCCATGGCTAGCCATCACTCCCCCTTCTGGTATTCCTGAGTTAATATCTTTTAAGACCTATATTTCATCTCTGCTACCCCAGGCTTAACTGGGGAAGTGGTCTCTAGGCACTTTCCTGGATTCTTACATGCCAGTGGGCCTTTAAGTTTCATCTTTCTCCTTCCCCGTCATGGCTTCTCCTCTCGTCCCTCTCCTGGCCCCTTGCCTGTGTAATCTAAAAGTCTCACCTCCATCTCTCTGCCCAGACATTGGCTGTATGGCAATTCTTTATTATTAGTTGAAAGCAGCTTGGGGCAGGGACCCTCAGGTCTGGAAGTGCAGCTTTCTGGGAGCTGAAATACGACAAAGCGCGATAGAACCGATCGCCAACACAGACATTCTTATTTCAATCTTGACCAAGCTGCGAAGTGTGTGCAACTTTCTAGGTGGAGGCAGAAGGAACATGCAGCCTGACTCAAATAAGTGTTTGATCAGAAATGGACATCCTGACACCGTCTTCATCCAGACAGCCAAGGCTTGGCTCCCTCCACCCCCCAGGTGCAGTGCTTACCCAGGAAGCAGGAGTTGGCATCACGTGACTGAGACAGCGGTTGGGGGGAGCATGAAGTTGAACGATTAGGATCAGTTATGTGAACGTCTACCTTCTCCTTCAACTTTGCTGAAACCAATTTTTATTTCTTTATGGAGCTCTTACAGAAAAAAAACAAAACAAAACCCCAAACAACAACAACAAACCTCCCCTCACTTTGTGAATTTGTTGCCGGAAGTCCTTGGTTAAATAGGAAGTGGATGTGTTTACTGGAGACCTGGATCTTTTGGCTTTGAAGCAACAGAAATGAGATCCTGCCAAGTTTGTGTATGTTACAGGCAAGGCTTTAATGGGGGCTTTGGCTCATGGGAGAAGAGAGCAGCAACTGGCCGAAGAAGAGGCCGGGCAGCTCTTAACCGCAGGGAAAGGCAAGCTCTTACTGATTGCAGAGGCGGGCTAATGGGAGGTCAGCATCTTGCCTGAAGGTCTTCAAGTACTTAGTGCTAGGTGGGTGGAAGCTGATGGGCAGGCGGCAGGTGTGGGGGGCAGGTGTGGGGAAATAAGCCGAGAGAGCCAGGAGTTTATTTTGCTTCCTTTCCTCTTTTGGTGGTTCCCGTCTCAGAGCCAAGAGTGAAAGAGATGGGGGAAGGAAGGCTGGTGTTGAAGGGGAGCAGGTTTCTCTTTCTTCCACCTGAATGAAGGAGCAGCCCAGGGCAGCAAGGCACCCTGTCTCCCAGGCTGGATTCGAACTTGACTTGAAGACTGTATAAGCTAAGTAGAAAATCGAGAGGACACTCCGAGAGTTGCTCACTCACCAAAACGTGGCAACAAGTTGGCAAGGCTGAGTCCTGCTGTGGAAATGTGCATGAAGAAGTTCTCGCACCAAGCCTCTGGTGTTCTCACAGGAAGGGGCTGGACTACACCCTTTTCTAGCAAGGTAGATCCTACAGCAAGGATCCTAGGCTGGGGAAAGCAGGAGTGAGGCTGGCCACATTCGGCCAGCTGTGAACTGGCAAAGGCATCTGGGCTAGAACACTGTGGGCAGCAGAGCTTGGGGTCTGTGAACCAGCAAAGTACACACCTCCTCTGGGAACCTTCCAGAGGCCCCTGGCCTCCTCCCTCCTTCTTACACCCCCACCTTCTGCCAGTCTTAACTTATACCGATGACAGTTACTTGATCCTATTTCCTTTCCCTGTGTAGAATGACTGAAAGCCTTGAGGGACTGTCTCTCTGTGTTCTGTCCCTCTGCCTGACAGATAACAAGAGGGCAATAAAAACACGTTAGTCAGGCTGAATGCCATCAGAACCAAGCAGGCTCAATGAAGTGCTATCTCCTTTCTCTTCTAAGTGGTGTGACGGTTGGCTTTGGACTCTGACAATGGAGATTGCTTACTTTGTACATTTTCCAGACCTTGGTCCACCTTCGCTCCTCTCCCCTCTGTCATGGGCCCCTGCCTCAGGGAACAGAAGCTTTGTGAAGGAGCCTTTTGGTGCTGGGCTTAACTCAGCTTAGCGTACCTCCACCAGGGAGTAGCTGATTCAGAAGCCAGAGGGCGCTGCCCCGCCTCCTCTATGATGCTTGGCTAAGGGTTGACTGCGGGAGGTGTGGCAGTCTCACTCCACAGACCCCTCACTCTAGCCCCAGCTCAGACAGAGCAAGAACTGATTCAATACAAAATTATCTCTGCATCCTGCCAAGGAAAGAGCAGGAGGGGAGCCTCTTCCTTGGGGGTGAATTATTTAATCACTCATCTTCCCCTTGAATCAATGCAGCTAATGAACTTTTTTTTTCCTTTTTTTTTTTTTTTTTTGCCTCTTCCTCCTTTCCCTCTACCACCAGCTTCTTATTATTCAGATTTCTCTTGTCCTCATCCCAGATCAGCAGGGACTTCACCCAGGGAAGGCTGGAAGACTTTACACCCCAGCCTTGCCCCACAGGGCTGCTTTTCCTCCCAGGGCACAGTCTGCTCTGAAATAACACTGGTGTTAGGCCACTGTGAATGGTAGAATCTGCCAGTGTCACACAGAGGCAAGGCCTTCCAGCTGCCTCTGAGAGGGAAACTTCAGAAGTAGGAGGTTGGGGGTGACAGGAGGAAGGGAGCTGTGCAGTCATTTGTCATGGCTAAATGGAAATTTATTGTTATAATCCCAGGGCTATAGCTAGGCTGGCAAGGGGAACAGAAATCCAGATATTTCTGGGGAAAAAAAACCCCAAGTCTCTCTAAATCAATCTAGTGGCTGCTGGTTCTGGTGGCATTGGGAGACTTGACATCTCTGGGATGTGATAGCCCGAGGTTAGAGGCATGAAGAGCTGGCTCGTTTCCCAGACAGCCTTGCAGGTGTCAATAACTCCATATCACCATGGGACAGCCTCCTGATACTATAGGAGAGCTCAACCATAAACCTGTGATGAGATTAGGAGAAAGAAACTTGCAGGGCTAGGATCAGTTGGAGACCCTGAAAGCAGCCAGTTCTGTCAGGAGTGTCCTTAGCCTTACTGCAGTTGTGTCCTGGCTGGAGGCCAGTGTGAATCCCAAAGATGCTAGGAGAAAGACCACTGACCCAAATCACCACAGCCAAATTAATTAAAGCAGGCGATTAATTAAAGCAAGCTCTTTAATTTGTGTACACAGATTGCCTCCCCCTAAGGTGGGAGTGGGGTTCAGGAGATCAGCCTTGGATTTGGGAAAAAATAGTTTTTATAGTTTGGGGTAGAGGGTTTCCAAATAGAGGATTTGGTGGGTAAACGTGGTGTTACAGGAGCAACAGATAAGCAAAACAAGTTAGTCATAATGACCTCAACCTCCTGAGACAAGACACAAAGACAAGGTGGTCCTAACAAGGCAGTCGTGACCGGTAGTCAGAACAACCTTTTGAAACAAAGGTAGGGTTTCAAGGCGGTTATAAACAACTTTCTGAAACAAGCCCTGGCTGTACTTTCCTGAAACAGGCAGTGCAGAACCATTTGTAGTTAAGGTTACAGGCAGGGCATAGCCTGGTTCTTGAGAAACAGAGATTTAATTATAAACAAGAACAAGCCTAGTTCGTCTTTACTATAAGATGTTTTTCAAGCCTAAAATGGAGGCAGACTAGTTCATCACCAGAAATATGGAAAATATTTTGACTAGAGACATTGGTTCGTGTCCTTGGTTTTAAATCTTTCTTCTTTTGCCCAGAGACTTAATGAGCAGAGCTGCCTGGAAGCTACGTGTGGTCAGATACTTCCCTGATCTTTGGATGTGTTGTGCTGAAACCTGTCTAGTCACCAGGATGGAGAGGTACAGTACATCTCACAGGGCTCTGAGGTTTGACCAGCTGGACTGGTCATCTTACCACCTCATATCTCAGCCAAATCATTTCAAAGACCAATTTACTTCCTCAGAAACGAGCCTATCTAGCCCCTAGCAGAAAAAAAAAATTCTTTGGCAGCAATTCTGTTTCAGTCTCAGGCCCCTTCCCATTATGTATGCCAGCCCCCCAAGTCTAAACTTGCCAGTAACCCTCTCTTGTGAACCTGTCTACTGTGTGGGAACTCTGCTTGCTTTCTCTTTATAATAAAACTTCTTGAACTCATCCATCATGGTCTTTGAAATTCATTCTTGGGGTTTGTGAGACAGAGTACCCCCATCCGCTGACTCAGCGGAAGCCGTGTGAGCATGTATGTCTGCACCTTTGCCTTTGAGTGAAGCCCACCTGACACAGGAATATCTCCATCATATTCACAGACCTCACAGATCTTAGTTTCACCCGGATGTATTTACTAGGTGTCCAGCTCTTTCCTAGGTACCACAGAGGATAGAGGAAGGGAATGAAGAGTACCTCCCCTTGAGTGGTTTCTAGTAAGACCAGGGTTCAAGTTCTGGCACAAGTACTTCATGCTGTTGGTACGAATGGGTGAGTGGAGAGAGAGACTCTGGTGTCTGGGGGTAATCAGTCAATTTCTCACTCTTTGAAGTTGCTTCTCAATTTATGAAGGAGTTTTGGATAGAAACTTAGCTTTTTTTGATGTTTTGATTCCCATGTCAATATTTCTGTTATGCCCCCATTTTGCTGATGGGGCAACAGGTTGAGAGAATTTAAGTAGTACATTGAATTCATCACTGGTTCCGACCTTGGCTTCCTTGCTCTTTTTCATTGCAATATGCCAATGAGTGAAAGAAGAGGAGAGAAGACTCATGGTGAGTAGGGTTTAGGGTAGTGGAAAGCACAGGGCATGGCCTTGCAGAGTGAAGAAATAGCAGCAGCAGTGTGCCTACTTGGCACATTAGAGGCTAAAAGGTGTTGGATGAAAGCATAAATACAGCAGTTAAGTCAAGATGGGAGATGCCAGCTAATGCTCAGGGCTTGACCTGCAGACAAGGGTGTGATGAGATTGTGGGACTTGGGGGTGCAGGCAGAGGAGTTTGGGTGGATGAAAGACACAGAAAGAGACACTGAGGTTTGGCGGTGGCATGGAGTGAGTCTTCCCTGAAGGCGTGGCAGTTATGTCTAGCCCTGTATATACTATGCCTATCAGATGGTATTCTTAGGGACACAGAGGTAATGGTGGCAGAATGCTACCATAGGGTAGCTTTGAGTCTAGGTCTGCAAATTTTGCAGTTTCCAGACCTCATGAAAGGACAAGCCTGGTGACCTCTCCAATTGCTTGTTCCTTTCCCTCCTTCCTTCTCTTATTCTTATTCTTATTCTTAAATTGAGATAGGCTCTTGTTTTGCCACATTGGCAGATGGCCTGGAGTTCGCTATATTGCATGGGCTGGCTACGAACTCTTGATCTTTCTGCTCCCACCTCTTAGATGTGGGAATCACAGGCACATCCCACCAGGACTGTCAAGCTCCCCTATTTCTTCAGAGGTTAGCTGGAACATTACCACTCCAATACTCAGATTCAGTCAAATCTCCAGTTCTACATTTTCATTCTCTGTTTATCCCATGTACTTGTCATAGTAGTAACTGGTTGATTAATATCTGACTTGGCTATGAATCACCAAGTTCCATAGATCAGAAGTTGCTCTATGATGTTCAGGGTTAAAACTCTAGCAAGGAGCATGGGACTAGGACTGGGACTAGTTATCAGGAAATATGTACTTAATGACTGACTAGATCTTGGAGTGGGTATGATTAATTAATTACTATTAATCAATTATAAATTATTAATTCACATCTCAGGTAGAAAGATCTAAGGTCATCTCAAAAGATCTTTATAAAACAATTGAAAATAGGATCAATCAATGTTGCTGGGACAGGAATAAAGACCATTTAGGACAGCAATTCTTAATCTTCCTAATACTCTGACTCTTGAATACAGTTCCTCATGCTGTGCTGACCCCCCCAACCGTAAAATTCTTTTGGTTGCTACTTCATAACAGTAATTTGGCTACTTTATGAATCACAATGTAAATATTTTGGGGAGCTAAAGGGTTGGTAGAGGGGTTGTGACCCACAGGTTGAGAACTGATGATTTAGAGTTTACTAGAGGTAAGAACAAGTCTGGTGTCAGTCATGCAGAGTGATGGGAAGGTAGAGGATGGTTGAGTATTTGGAAGAACGGCACAGCAGCATGCCTGCTATCCATTCAGAGAATGGAGGAGAGGAAAAACTAGAAAGGCTCCCAGCCGAGAGGATGGAAGGACGGAAGGGTGGACGAGGATAGCAATATCCTGAGGGGAGTGTTGAGACCCGTAGAGCCCTTTCCCTTCCCACCCTCCTTTGCAGCCTAGTTTTACCACTTCTTCTCTTGGACCTCCTCTGTCTTCTGTTTAGAGATTCCTTTGTGTCTTCTTTACCTGGCTGAGCCTTTGGTGTTTCCTACCTCAGATTTCACCCTTTACCCTCATTCTGATCTCTTTTCTTCTGTCCTTTCCACTAACCTTAGATTGTCCGAGCCCCTTCTCTCCATCTCTCCTTGGAACCGTTTCCCTTTGGGGTTTATCATACCTCTCCATTTCCCCCCAAATAGTTGTCTGCTCATTCTGTTTTGCAGGCTGGATATTTTTTGAGATCTTCTAGATAGATTGATACCAACAAATTCTTTTGGCCTTTCTTTTTTTAGTCTCTCAGTCTGTCTACATATGCCAGCACTTCTTTCTTCCCATAATTCCCTTTCCCACAAATTCCCCTTCCAAGTCTAAGCATATATACTCTGATCATAGAAACTGGCCTAGGTACTGGCTCTTTCAGTCTCTTTTATGTTTCTTTCCTCGAATTTTCTTGGTCAAGTTGAGCAAGGCTGGAGCTTTTCCCCAACTGGGACCTGTTCTCTCTACCCTGACTTATCAGGCCCTCAGCTTATCTGCCGGGTCTAGTCTGGCTTCCCCCTCTCTCTTCTTACCTGATAATGAGGGAAATATCTCATTGTCTCTTCCTGTCTTAATCTAATACCCTGTGCATTTGTCTTCACATCAGTGTGCCTGTCTAGAAGACTGTTAAGGGACTTGGATGTGGCTGGTGTTTCTCCCTTTCAGTCTAGCTGAGTGTTGTTATAGAAAAGTAGGCTCTTTATAAATACTCTTTGATGCTAATGTTTTCATGATGTTGCAGATGAAGAGATGATGATAAGTGAGATAAATCATGACAGTTTCTGGACCGCATGAAATAGGTATTCAATAACCATTAGTAGACTCTTAATCTGGATGGTAATGTTAATTGCTTTCCAAGACTCTCCTTTTGACTGCCAATATGGGAACTGACTCAAAGGGACTTCTGGAGGGAGGAAGCACAATGTGGTGGGATTTAGTCCACTCCCAAAAGCAGAATGTGAACTTGGGCTTCTGTAGAGACAGGAGATAGGAAGGAAGGTATTTTAAGGACTGTGATAGCTGCTGTCCCTGTGTGGCTTCATCTCTTTCCCCTTTATTCTGTGTGTGTGTGTGTGTGTGTGTGTGTGTGTGTGTGTGTGTGTACTTGATTGGATTGGGGTGGAAATGGAGTGGAGGGCACCTTTCCTCACCTATCCTAAGAACCACAGCTCATATTCTTCTACCATTGCAGCCACCACCACCACCACCACCACCAAAAACCAAAGACAAGCATAACTGATTAATTTTGTGTGATGTAAGAGGCTTCAGAAGTGAAGACACAAAGACTGAGAGGAAACTGTTTGTGCTTAGGGTTCAATGAAGAAAAGGTGGCCAGGTGAAATGATATTGTACAAAAGGCATGATGTGACAGGCAGGTTGGGGACCAAGCAAGGGCTGGCTTTGGCAGATTCTTCTTAGCTTCTTAGGCCTCTGGGTAAAGAGAGAAGGAAAGAGTGACTGTTTAGATTTTATCACCGACTTGAGGGAAAGGGAGTTCTCATCTCAATGATACACCTTAGGGAAAAGGGTGCTGATTTCTCTGATACACATTCAGACATGAAGAGGGGAAAGTGACAGAATAGTAGAAGCTCAGAGAGGTTTTGCTTCTCAGGCTCCTTCAGAAGCCTTCCAGACCCCCCCTCCCAGGGCTGTAATTTTTGGGGGGTGCCATTTCATGGGTTGCAACATAACAACATGGCATCCTATCCTGGTGTCAGCCATTACGTCCCTGAGCTCCTGGGGTGCCACCAGCGTGACTTCCAGATCCTTAACTCTATATTAAGGAAGAAAGATGTGATCAGCCCTGCTGGTGCTCATTGTCCACTTTAGTCTATCAGCTTTGGATGGAAAAGCATCACAGGAGTGCCTTCTCTGATGACAGAATTGAACCTTACAAGTGAGGAATGTATTCTGGGCAGAGACTACTGAAAGTGCCTTCTATAGTAAATGTAGAGGAAGGAACAATGTCTGGAAGACTGGATATGTTAATCCTTCCAGGCAAGAATAAGACCACTACCACAATTTTTCTTCAGGATGATGGACACTGGCCAGGCCTGTACCTGGGATTCCCAGAGAACGACTGTGAATGATGTTAGTCTGATGCTTATAAAGACAAACCCCTCAAGGCTACATATTTCTCTCCTTTGTCCAATGTGGGGCAAGCATACATCCTGATGTACTTCCTGCCTACATACCTTCTGCCTATGTGTGAGCAAGCACATCCTGTGCAGTTGAGGCAACCAACCTTATTTATAGAAGTGAAAACATGTGGCTTGTTATCTTGCAAAAACAGCCCCCAACATTATAGGACTTTATCTGTCCTTGGGCAAGTGGGGCTGTAGCTGGCATTAGCTGCTTTGTGGGTTCTTATTTCTTCTACCCTTCTCCAGATAGGAAAGAAAAAGGGAGATAGATGGAGAAAAAAGTGTAGAAAGAAGAAGGGGTGATATTATTGCTAGACTATTTCTTGCTGATTAGGGAGTCCCAGTTCCTTGAGGCAAGTTTGATCTCAGCCATTGGGAGATCTAATTTCTTCTTTCTTATTCTTTGCACATGACTACTTAATAAACTATGACACACCCTCCCCCTCCCCCACCTCTCAGGGCCCTATATATCCTCTGAAAAGTCCCCAGAGTTCCAAACATCACACAATCACAGAAACTATCTGCCACTGGCAAAATCATGCCCCTGCAGGAGGCAAATCATAGTCAGCTGCTGTGGACAGCCTGAAACAGCCCCATAATTGTCACTATGTGGGGCTTATAGGTTAGAGGCATTTTTGTCCTATAGATCTCTTAAGCATAGTAATTAAAATAAAATAAAAATAATGTTAGCCCTCACAGATACCCTTGCCAGTCATCTTGAGCTCTTCTCTTCTAATAATCTTGGACTTGAACATTCCTACAAAGCAGGGCCACAAACTGAGCTCAAAACAAGTCCAACATTTGAAGGCAGCATCAGGGAACACACCTAGATCCTTCCTTTCGCAGGACCTGTCGGATCCGGGCCCTTGCTGGGCCTTCTAGACAAGCCTGAGTGGTGCCACTTTCTTAGATGCTGATTACAAAGGCAAAAGCTCTTCAGCTCCTGGCAAAGATAGAGACGAGTCTTCCCACACCAGCTGCTGCAATGGATACGTTTGCCCTTCCACAGTGATTTCTTTGACTCAGATAAGAAGTCCAAGTCTGGGAGCAGGGCGGGGATGCGGGAGGGTAAGGGAAAATTTCTGGATAACATGTGAAATGTAAATGAAGAAAATATCTAATAAAGAAAAAAAAAAAAAAAGAAGTCCAAGTCTCGAGTGAGCCAGCAGATTGCTTAGAATCTCTTCTCTGAGATTTGAGCTCCCCATCACACTCCACCTCTAGCAACACCTACTTTCTGACCTCTTCTGCAGAGAAACAAATACTTAGGGTTCTTGGAAGGGTTGCAAGGCTCTGGAAGCTCTGGATGCTTAGGAAAACAAAACGATACCCACATAGTGATGGAAGATTCTGGTTAGGGCCTCATGCTTGTGAAGAGGGGAGGGCTCATGAAGACCCACTCTTAGCTAAGGAGCTATTGACAGTTGGTGGCTTCTAGGGGAGGGAAAGTCAGTTTTCTTTAATGGTGTGGGCCCTGGTAAGTGAACCATACCCCCTGCTCTGTACCCATCAGTATGTGAGTAGCACAAACTGGACTTGGAGTGTTCTTTACAAAATGAAAAAAGGCATGAAACTGGGGGAGAATGGGAAGTGGTGGGTGGATCTGAGGAGAGGAAGATTGGAGGGTGACTATGATAAAAATATATTGTATGTATGTATGTATGTATGTATGTATGAAATTGGCCAAAATTAATAAAAGAACTCATCATTTAGAGTAGGCAGCCCTGGGTTATTTATCCTGGTAGATTTACTTATAGTTAAGGAAGTATGTTTTTCTTTTCTTTTTGTTTAAGCTTGGGGATCATTTTATTAGAGTTTGAGAGAAAAACAATAGGCCGGGCAAGCTATAAATCCTGGCAGTTACCAGAAAGAGGGAGGTCAGGAAAAGGAGGAGAATCATGTTATGCCTTTAAAGTTAGGCATGCAGATTAGCAAGCAGTTGCCTAGAATGGGGTACGAGGTCTCCAGAGAACAGTGAGGGAGCCCAGAATGTCTTTCAGCATATCTTGGGTATACTGGAAAAAGAGAAAGAAAGAAGGGAGAGGGGAGATTATGTTTTTGAGTTAGAGCTCAGAAAAACGGGCAAGCTTAGCATACAGGCTCTGTAAGCAGCTGCCACTGAGCTACTTTTAAACAATTGTGTTTAAAAGAGTCACGGGGAAAGTAAGATCTTTGTAAAGTTCTTTATATCTGTTTTATCACCAACGGTTTGTCTTTGCCTTATATCTGGAGGGAGTTTCATAATCATTTTCATGTCTTGGGTCTCAAAACTGGGTCCTTCATTGATTAGTTGTGTTTTGGGTCAAATTCCTTTTTGAAAAAAAAAAAAGATGTTATTTTATGATTTAAAAAAAATGTTAAGCCGGGCGTGGTGGTGCACGCCTTTAATCCCAGCACTTGGGAGGCAGAGGCAGGTGGATTTCTGAGTTCGAGGCCAGCCTGGTCTACAGAGTGAGTTCCAGGACAGCCAGGGCTATACAGAAAAACCCTGTCTCGAAAAACCAAAAAAAAAAAAAAAATGTGTATTAGTGTTTGGCCTGCCTACATGTCTATGTATCATGTGCATGCCTAATGCCCAAAGAGGACAGAAGAGAGTGTAGGATCCCTTGAGACTTGAGTTGTAGACTATTGTGAGCTGCCAAGTGATAATGGGAATCAACTGTAGGCCCTCTGGACGAGCAGCTAGTATTTATAACCGCAGAGTCATTTCTCCAGCCCCCTGGGTCAAATTCTTAACTTCTCTCAGCTTCAGAGTTTTCCTCAGTAAAATGGGGCCCATGCTTAGAAAATAGCATCTTCTATTGGTATGAAGCAATACTATGACCGCAACAACTCTTATAAAGGAAAAAATATTTAATTAGGGGCTGGCTTACAGTTCAGAGATTTAGTCCATTGCCATCATGCTGGAGAAGTAGTTGAGAATTCTGTTTATATCAGCAGGCAGCAAGAAGAGAGTGAGACACTAGGCCTGGCTTGAGCACCTGAGATCTCAAAGCCCATCCCCAGTGACACATTTTCTCCTGCAAAGCCATACCTCCTAATCATGCCACTCTCTATGGGTCTATGGGCCATTTCCATACAAACCAGCATAGTGACTAATTAAATACTGGTGGTGTTAGGTTAATCTGAAGCTAAAACAGGATCCACATGATTCCCCAGCCTAGCTGCCTGCCTACATTAGGAGCCTCTGAACTGTAGCTGTTACCACTGAGTTCAAAACTGACTAGAATCTTTTAGAAGTGACTTTTAAAATCACAGGCATAGAAATGGAAAAAAGCTGCGACCCCATGAACTTGTTCTTATGAGTATATCTAGTGTGTACTTTGCCGTGTGCTAGGTCCTCCAGGAATTGTCACTTAATGGGAAGCTCCTGGGACTTAGGGTAGGCTTGCAGGGTAAGAAGTGAGGCAGGTTAACAAGAAGGGTAGGCCAGCTTGGTTTTACCAATACGTCAACTTCTAGGAAAACAAACAATTATGTCGAGGCTACATATCCCTCGTGGACTGGCCCTTCTCTGCTTGGTGACCCTGTTGCTTTAGGACTCAGGGAGCTGGTGCAATTCTATCCATCCTCAGCTTCCTAGCAAGGTGATCTTCCCACCCTGTCCTGACTTTCTATTTTTCTATTGTCAATGAGTTCTTCAAGTCTCCTTAATTTCCTGAGGTTATTGGATGTTAAGAAATATGCCACATTCTTCAGTAAGAATTGTTTTCCATCCACCCATCCATCCATCAACTCACCCACTCCCTATCCACCCATCCCCTCCCTTCCTTCCTTCCTTCCTTCCTTCCTTCCTTCCTTCCTTCCTTCCTTCCTTCCTTCCTTCCTCCCTGATCACTGATACAGGGCCAGGTTCTGTCTGTGTTGAGTACCAGGCACTTTGTGTGTCACTACATGTTCCCTGGAGGTCAGACAACAAACTCTGCAAGTGTCAAGGGCACCTACTCTTCATGTTCATTTTTGTTCCTAATCTTAGTGGCTGCTTCTCTAATTGAATACTTTGTACACGGTAAGTTTTCTTGAACTTCTCAGTGCTTGCCTGTCTTTTCCAGCAGGGGATAATATCCCTTTGTGTACTAATCGGCTTTCTGAGATCATTCACGTCCCCCAGCTTCTCAAAGGCATCTCAACTTGGAACCTCTTAAACAAACAGAATCCTGGAATTTGCATAAATGATTAAGTCTGGCATTTTCAATTTGGCCAGGCTGCTTCCCAATTTGCCAGGTTCCTCACATTCCAAGGTGGAATACTCATACGTGAAGAACGGAATCCTACTCTTCCCCATGTTGGAGTGTGTAGGGACAGCTCGAGCCTGGTTAGGTTAAAAGCTCTGGCTTTAGAGCCTGTTTTCTTCTTTGCCACTGTTAACAGTAGCCTTGGGTGAGCTTCTGAACTTCTTGTCTGTTATAGAGCAGTTAAATAAGATAGCCCATCAGGGACATATTCCTAATCTCAACACTTGGAAGGTGAAGGCAGGAGGATCAGGAGTTCAAGATAACCCTTGACTACTTAGTGAGTTAAAGGTCACCTAGGGCCACGCAAGATTCTATATCAAAAATTGTAAAACAATAACATCAACTAAACCTCGACTCCAAAACAAGATAATGCAGGTTAATCACTGAAGCGCTGAACATTGTCTAGGTCAGAAAAAATGCTTGATAAACAACAACAGAGGTAGTAATAAATAACAACTCTCTGTAGCCTAAGGTAGAAGTGGTCTTGGAGAATTTGTTAGCAGATTTCAGAAAAAGTGACTGCTCATGTCTGCAGTGGACAGAAGAACTGAGTTTATTAAGGCTGAAAGTCATTAGGTCTGTTCTCTGTGCTCTTAGCTGTCAAGAGGTCTGCTTTTTTTTTTTTTTTTCCATTTCCAGAAGGAAAGATCACTAGCAAATTTAGTAATTTGGTCTAGGATCACATAGCCAGAAGTAGTGAGCAGGATTTGAAATCAGGCCTTCTGACTCCCTCTACCCCATTCTTTGCCTATCCTAAAGAAAGGAGCTCTTCTACAGTGTGTGGAACTAAGGTTTGAACCCGCATGCTAGCCAACTGTTATTATACCACTGAGCTATAGTCCCAGCCCTAGAAAGGAGAAACAGAAGAACAGATCCATTGATTGTTTACTTAGACCCATCATCTGCCTCAATTGCCCAAGCTGTTTCTACTCAGCTTTGCAGAATAAAAACAGAAAAGCCCAGACAATGCCAGAGGCCAGACAGAGGAGCAATGGGGCCTGGGTCTGTCTGTCTGTCTGTCTGTCTGTCTGTAGTTACTCCTGAGTCTCTATCCAGTTATCTTCACAACCTTGGGCAGGCCACTCAACTCATCTACACTTTGGCTTCTTTACCTACAAAACAGTAGAGAGGAACAGCCACCTTGCTGGCTTTTGGGTTGCAGGGATGCTACCAAGATGATGCAGTGTGAGGCCTTCACACACTGGAAGCTCCATACAAATGGAAGGATTAATTCCATCACTTCATAAACCTCCAGGACATACATGTCTTCCATCCCCTTCTCCATGCTGTCTCTAGCTTTAAAGCTCTCAAAGCCTATCAAACCATCTTCCCATAATATTGGCACTGGAGAGACAGGTCTTCTATTCTTCAGAGTGGAATGGCCTCTGGTGGTGTGACATGGACCCAGGGCTTGAGCACATGATCCCACTGAGGCTCTCATGGGTGCCTCCTCACCACAAAGCTGCTAACTCCATCCTAGGGCAGGGTTCTGTTGGGTCTGTTCCTCACAGACCACCACATGCACTCCCATTAACTCCAGCCTCTAGAGAGGCAACTCCATTCCTTAGCTCCCCTACCCAAGGCACTCAGTCTTGCTGGTTCAAGTGGCTTTCTTTCAAAGGCTCAGAAGAAGCAATGCAACGCACATTAAACACCCCTTAGAGCGGTATCTTTCAAGCCTTTCTGTCTTCTCTCCTTCCTCTCCCTTCTTTCACCACAGCTTCTGCTACTCTAGTTTCCTTTCACGATCCCCTGTCTGATAGCTGGGGGACTCATCTCAACCTCCTCTTTGGGCTGTTTCTCCTTGACAGTCTGAAATCAGGGCCGGAAGAGAGGGTCTAGATTTATCTAGAGGTTATCTGCCCCAACTGTGTCATTTTTTTTCCTAAATGAAGATATTGAAACCACAGGAGAGAGTAACTCATTCAAGTGCATTCCATTTGCTGCTCCCATATCCACACAGGAGGATGTGGCCTCGATGTGCTGGATTGGGAAATGTGTAGAAGGATGTTGGGGCACAGGTTTTCAAGCCCTGCTCATCTGAGAAGGCGGATCCGACTGCTTTAACTGTCAAGTACTCTTTCTCTTCCATAAAGCAAGAAGAAATGGCTTGGATGTGATCCGTGGTGGCAGGGAATCTCCTAAGTGCAATCCAGGTGCCAAGTGACCAGTGGGAGAGTCCTGAAGTGTGGCCACACCTCTTCCTTGCATACTCCAGCCCAGAGACGTGTGGCCTGGGTAAGGTAATCTTGGGAATTTAGCTTTCTCTATCTTGGGAATTTAGCTTTCTCTGAAACTGTTTGGTGCTGATTTTATGCTCATTCCAGCTTCTAAGCTCTAGGGAGACTCACGGGTGCCTCCCAGTTCTTCAGCGTTCAAGAAACGTTAAATAACGCTTACCATCAGTTGCAGTAGAAAGGAGTAACTTGCATGAAATTTCATCCCCCCTCCTTGCTCCTCTGATCAAAAAGACAGAGAAAATGAGATTATCTTCTCCTGTCCAGAGACAATCTCATTGGCTCCGATATGCCAACTGTGTAGCCACGAGCATCGTTCCAGCATCTTTTTTATAACAGATGCAAGACAGATCTTAGTGACAGAATCTGAAATGAAAGAGGCAGAATCAAAGTCTTTGTTTTCTGTTTCTAGGCAGAGGCTGTTTCCCTGGTCCAGCCTGGGGAAGGCAGAAGATGGTCCAGCCTCGGGAAGGCAGAAGAACTTTCTTTCAGTTTCTGGAAAAGATGCTCTGGCCCTGCTTAGCCTCTAATTCTTCAGACCCTGAAGTAGGTAGATGTAGGGAGCCATTCAACCGCTTCTTAAAGACGGCACAGACAGCCTCAGTTGTACTGGCATAAACAACTCTTAATTGGCATTAGGCTGTGTCAGCTGTTGTTTGATCTTGTGCCCGAGACCACGTGGTGTATGAGCGAGAAAACCACGGGGCAGTTCGGTGATTGGCCAGGACAGGGTTTAAGTAGCTGCTCCTGGGTGGGCTCGGGGGGGGGGGGGCATTCCATTCTACCACTCTACTCTGCTACTCCACTCTTCTCGGCCCCATTCTGCCATTCACCATTTTCACTCTGTAACTACATGCATGGCCATTCTGCATTGCCATTTGCCACGTTACGTTTCCTGAGTAAACCGTCCTGAGAAGAAACCTGGTTGTCCTGTGTTTTATTCCCGCTGGACGGGGTAGGCACTCGACAGGTAGATAGGGGCAGGGAGGGGACAGCGGAGGTCTCCTACCCCACTTTAATTTAGTGACACAGAGCACTGCAAATGGAGCCAGATCTCAACTGAGCACCTCCTAGGATCATGATTTACCTTCCTTCTAGTTAGGGCTGAGAGCTTCGTGTTCCCAGCTGGTGGCAGGCCTTGTCTCTCCAGTGCTGTTCCCAGCCAGTCTCTTCCCAACTGTGCATGCATATCCCACCAGTGGAATAAAGGCTCAAGGTTAAGAGCATAGTTTAGTATACACAACAGGGGCATGCCCTGCTTTTGCTTCCTGTCTCTCTGAACTCTTTTCAAATGATCCAACCTACCTCTAGCCCCAGGTGGTCTCACCACGTGCCCAACTAACCCCCACAGTCCTTCTGGCAGGGGGATTCTGGCAAATGACCTAGCTTCCCACATTTCTAGGAATATTTTGACATTCCTTACACATGGCATCTCCAGTGGTAGGCTCCATCCTTGCTTTCTGTTCATGCTACAGGTCCACCCCCTTGGTGGGTTTGCTACAGGGTTCTGAATTGCATGGCGGGTCCTCAGTTCCATTTTCTCTCCTGAGATAGACATCAACCTGCTTTTAGCTTTTATTGCCCCAGCTTGTTTCTCCTCTCCCAGTTTGGATCTTCTTGCCTACTGGCCTGGGCTCCTAAAGCCCCAGGTGGTTTGAATCTTTGCACTCTCTCTAGATAACTCTTTTTTTTTTTTTTCCCCCTGTTACTAATCACCATTTAACCAAGCTCACAATGGAGTAATTATGCAGCTGACTACCCAAGGGTTGGTCCTCTGCTGCCCCCTGGGGGCACACATTCTACAGGCATATTTGGGAGACTCCCAAAATAACCAGTACAAACCAAGTGGGCCAATCTTCCACCAGGCACAGCTTTCTCTACCTCCCCCTTCTGCTCTCAGTTGACTCTTAGTCCCCCCCCCCCCACACACACAAATGTCTCCTCCAGCTGTAACGTTCCCTGTGGTGGCCAGGTGAGGGCTGTGGCTCAGAGATGAGGATCTGCAGAGAGAAGGCTGGCTCTTCCACACCTCCGTTCCCTTCACCCGTGGAGAAAGCAATCAGTGTAGATTTGCTTCGGCTTGGGCTCCACCAGAACAAACACACATGTGCACATAACACCCACATGCCAAATATTCAATTTCGGTAAACAACCAGACCCTGCTAATTAAAATGTCTCATCCATTTAGACGAATGTAACAATTAATTTAGCCAGACAGTAATTGTGTGATTCCAATATTCTTTCTTTTCATCCCCATCTAGTTGGCTGGTAGACTCATTTCCTGGGCGGGGGCCACACCTTCTGATCTTTGAAATGGATTTCAGCACTTTAGCTTCACTCCCTGGAGGGCCTCTCATCTCACGGATGAGGCTGGTTCCTGCTTTCAGGGAATGTGAGTGTATCAGGTTGTTCCTGGCTCAAACCTGGCAGAAACAGACTGGGTCTGATTTTTCCCTTGGAATACTCCCTGGTTATCTGCAGGAACTCTTTCTAATTCTTCCCAGGATGGAAAAATCTGGGATTGTGAATGTATCCTCGTTCTCATTCTTGCTCCTTTCAAAGATCATCATATTAGTAGTAGTCAAATTAGCACAGCTGGGAGGTAGAAGGAGAGGGAGAAGAGGGAGATCACAGAATGATGCCCTTCAGCACCTAAGATGCAGGGAAAGAGGAAGGAAGGCTCCTACCCATGCAATCTGAATACACAGAGAGGAACATCATAGCCATATCTGCCATCACCAGCACACAGACCAGGACCAAAGGGTTCCTTCCTTGTCTACTCTAAATCACTTGTCTCTAGATGGGGCTCATATTTGGAAACACTATCAAGTCTATGTAAGACTTTGAGAAGGGTCACTGGGAAGAGATAAAAATACAACCATAAATATGTGTACCCATGGTGGAGACCATCAGAGAGTCTGCGAAACTGTAGCTGTGGTCCAGAATGCATATACAGACCAGAGTAACTATTGCAGTATTGCAGCTGGATAGAAGGGGGGCTTAGAAGGTGAAGTGGGGACTGCATAGCAGGAGTGCTGCTGCTGCTGTTGTTGTTTTGTTTTGTTTTTTAATCAGGATTCATGGGAGCAGATCCACGGCTTGTTCTGAGGAAGGGCAAAATGTCATCAATTAGAACAAAAGCTATTTAAGAAAAAGGAAATAACATTGTGGACACAGAGCTAGGTATAAAATTGGATGTTTATTACAAACACAAAGACAGGTAATTATAAACTATACATTTCAAAAGAGGATAGACAGCACAAAGACAGAAAAGTAACAAGAGGGAAAAATTAATTAGGCGGCTGGCACATCTCTCCAGAACTTTCTTCCCATGTTTTAGGTTGCATACTCTTTGATGTTCCCTCATATGACAACAGTTTTGGCATGTCATGTCCTCAAGGCAGAATAAAAAAGATAAGCCTGTCTTTCTTCTAACACAATTGATCAAGTCTGTTTTGAATTATTGATAAGATTCATAAAACATGAGACTCTACTCACTGATAGATTTGTTTTTGGGGACAGTGCTACAGGTTTGTGCTCTGTGACTCAGAAGTTCTGGTAAAGGCCAGCATGAGATGTCTCAGTTATATTCCTGCACAATACTACCTCTGTTCCTGCACTGCGGTGCCGTGAATGAAGCCGGTTGGGTTGGAGTTGTTGGTAGAGAGGGTGAGACTTTCCCCCAGAGTCATTTGTGCAGATCAGCATGGCCCCAGCTTAACTCCAGCTCCAGCTATGAACTGCATGAATATAAAGAACCCATGATCAATGACCTCAGTTCAGTTCCCCTTGTTCTGTATCCTTAAGTGCAGCTTGGACCCAGCCAGTGATAGAAAGAGGCTGGGATAGAGACACCTGCTGTAACAAAATTTGGTTAAAATGTAGCACAGTGGAACATTTTGAAAAAAATTTTTTTTTCTAGGCTGGCTCTGAAAACTCAGGAAGAGTTTCAAGGGTGAGGGACCTTGGTGAAAAGTCTTCCTGGCATTAGAGTTAATCTATCACTGCTTAGATTATGAGCTCATCTGAGTGTTGGAAATCACACTATCCCAACTTACTCCTTTGGGTGAAAGAGAGAATTCTGTGCAGCGATTATAGGCATGTGTTGGAGCCAGGAGTTCTGGGTCCAAGCTCTGGTTGTGCAGCTGAGTTTTTGAGATCTTGGGTAAGTTGCCTAAACCTCAGCCTTGTCATCTGTACAATGGGAGTACTAATAGTATCAATACGATGCACATGAAGCCGAAGCATGTTCTAGGAAATTGATAATTACTGGCAGTTTTGTTTCCTAGAGGGAGAGGTGACTTTGAACTTCTGAGGTTGCACAGTGAGAGTGGAGGAGGGTGTCATAAATGAGGGAGTATTTAGGATAGACCTTAAAGATCCCGTGAGGTATTAACATTTGAAATGGGGGGGTGTCCATCCTAGCAGAGACGGTACCATTTTGGAGGGAGTACACACAGGAAAGTTTTATGAACACTGAGGTTTTTTTTTTTTTTTTTTAATGAGGGTGTATATAGTGTATAGGTATGCATCCATGATGTGACTCTGGGTGGGTGCACAAATGCCACAGTATGGAAGCCTGAGGACAGCCTCAAGTGATGCTCCTTGCCTGCCATCTTGTTGGTGACAAGACCTCTTTGATGCTTTTTGCCTGCATACCCCAGGCTAGCTGGATCACACACTTTGGGGCATTCTTCTGCCTCTGTCTCTCATTTCAAAGCAGCAGCAGGAGGGCTCAAGCTATGCATCTTTAAATGTTGTGAGGATTTGAACCTAGGTTCTCACACTTTTACTCAATGAACCATCTCCCTATTCCTGAAAGAGAAGTTTTGAGTCAAGAGAGAGAGAGAGAGAGAGAAACTGGTGAGGAGAGGGCCTATGGAGTCATGAGACCTATGAAAATGTTACTGAAACCATCCTGGCCGGTGATGATAAGAGGACTGGGCAGTATCGGCGTCCTACACACACACACACACACACACACACACACACACACACACACGCACACACACACACTCTGCCCTAGAATAATAGACATCACATTCGTGCCATCCTTTTATTCTGTGCTGCTTTGAGTTGTTTATCCCTCTCTCTGCTGGGATTTGACAAACAGAAGACAAGTCTGGAAGATCTGTCGCTGGTGCCAGTTTGAAGCTGTGTCCTTTCAGGCATGCACAGGGCCCTTGCGTGACAGAATGACACTCCCTCAGCCAGCAGGGGTTACTCCTGGTTCTGGCTGCAGCTGGCTGACTTGTCTTCACATCTGCATGGGCTCTTTCTGGGAGCCATAGAAAACGCCAGCAAAGGCTGGCCTCTAGCAGCCTGATGGGCAGCACAATTTATTGTATGTCGAAATGACACCAGACACAGTGCCTCTTGCAAGAGACAATTTGGTTCCTGTAATTGCTAGCCTAGGGCAGGAAAGAGTGCTCTCTCTCTCTCTCTCTCTCTCTCTCTCTCTCTCTCTCTCTCATAGGGATGGTAGAAACAGGCTCCCTGAGAAAAACCTCAGAGGCTCCACTCCTGTCCACTGCTCTGGGGCCTCTCAGTCCACCATCTTCACAGTGGCTCTTCTGAGCCAGACATAAGATAGAGGTGAAGTATTCACAAGACTGCAGCACTAGCCAGACAGAAAGTAGAATTTTGCCCAAAGGTTTCTACCTCATTTGGATCTAGCGAGAGTTTAGAAGTATCTGCTCATTGATTCAGAGCCAGTCGCAAACCTAATAAATCATTAATGGTAATTTTTTTCCTGTAGTGCTGGGGATCGAACTGGGCAAGCAAGACAAGTGATTTACCTTTAAGCAAGCTACGGCCTCAGTGTCCATTATCTGTAACTCTTAACTGCCCATTCTCCAGATATGAAAAGCAGAGGAATAGATTGCTTCAGATCAGGCAAAAAGAAACTTAGTGGGACCGACTTGTAGTCCACCGTTCTCAAGAGGAAGCTTTCCTCTGCCCCTCTTCCTGGTATTTTGCATATTTGTCCAAGCTGCATAGATTAATACAGACTTTGGCACTCCAATTAGTCCTAATTTATTGACTGACTGGTTGTATTCTGAGATGAATAATAATTTGGACCAGGTAATTAATTTCTATTATTTTCCTGTGAGAAGGAGGGGGAGAAGATGAGTGTGTATGTCTTCATTTATTCATGTATTTATTCAACAAATATTTACTGTGTGCTTCCTATGCCTTAGGCGTTGCAGTATGGGTTGGGGGAATAGAATGTCCAAAAAGCCTCAAAGAGCTATAGCTTTGTTATAAGTGATTAACACATGGACACAGGGAAGGATACAGGTGAGCACATAGCACATCTCAACAGGGAAAGAACCTGGTGCTCGGGAACCCAATCCCAGTGAAGGGTTCAGGAAATGGTGGCTAGGTGCTGTTCAGTTGTGATCTGAGGGAAAAGCCAGAAGAATGGCTGGTGTCTTAGGTGCTTTTCTGTTGCTGTGTCAAAATATAAAGGTAACTTATAGAAGAAAGCCTTTAGTTGGGCTTACAGTTTCAGAGGGTTAGAGTCCATGATGCCATGATAGCAATGCAGAGGTATGGGAGCCAGAACAGATGAGAGCTCACATCTGGATCCCAAAGTTGGAGGTAGGGAGGGCCACTGGGAATGGCTCAATGTCTGCTCCAGTGACACACCTCCTCCAAGAGACCACACCTCCTAATCCTTTCCAAATAGTTCCACCAACTGGGGACCTAGTATTCAAATATAGGAGGCTATAGAGCCATTCTCATTCAAACTACTACAGCTGGGAAAATGAAGATAAGAAAGACCCAAGGGAGGTTTTTTTTGGGGGGGGGGTTGTTCTCTCTCTCTCTCTCTCTCTCTCTCTCCTCTCTTTCTTTTCTCTTAAAGCAATTAAGCTTCTTTAGAGCTGACTCCAGCCAGGTCAAGGTGAAATGTATTGTCATTAAACCAAAGGGAAACCTATTAGTAGATCACTTTGGGTTTTCTCTCCAGGACACTGGATTCCAGGAGCTGCAACTGCCTGCTGCTCTCTGTGTGACTGTGTTCAGACGGTCTTCAGACAGCCTTCCTTCTAGATTCAAGAGTCTGACAAACTCAATCTGGTCCAAGCTCTTGGTCCAATCAGGAGAAGGAATAATAATTTGGAGCATGGGGATGGCCAATGAAAAATCCCATGACTCCTGAGATCGACCTTCCTCTCGCCCCGCCTAGCCTTTTCATCACGTTGTTACAGAGGCGTCTAGGGAGAAAGGGAGGGAGGAGTCAGAGGGCCCTTCACTGAAAGAAGGGGCAGAAGCATCAAAAAAGCTTCCTAAGGTCTCCACTGAGTCACAGTGGGTCTGACTGCAGCCTGGCAAGACACATTGGTTTCTTTTTTTTTTTTTTTTCCAGGCCCATCATCCCTGTGAATGGTTCTCCCGAAACCCACTATCTGCACTGCTGAATTTCAGCATAGCCTCTGACATGTCTGTTAAACTCCAGAGATTGCAGAGGCCTGAGAACTTTCCAGATCTGTGACTTGAAGTGGCTGGAGGTGGTGAGGGGGAGGAAGAAAGAGGAGGGGGACAGGCCAGTGGAGAAACCCTCCAGACATCAGGGTAAAGAGAAATGTGCTACTTTCCCAAGTCTAATTTGGGTTTATCCAAGTGAGTAATTTCCTCCGGCAGCCACGAGAAGTCCCTAACCCCCTGAGACCAAGGCTGATCAGAATTTTAACTGCAGTTCTGACAGCTTCAAATTGGAATCAGGCTGAGCCTCGGAGCCTTTGGGGTCCCTGCCTTGCCTCCCTCAATTCTCCAGGCCCAGAACAGAATTCCCAGGGGCTGGCAGAATGGCTCTGCCGAGTCCTCTGATACCTGGCAGGGATAGATGCCTCTTTACCAACTCCCCCTTTCCTAGTTTTTCATCTGGTAATTGGCTCGATATGCCTGGGCTGGCAAGCATGAGGGCACCTAACCCCCAGCAGACACCTTCGCTCACTCCCTTTGGGCAAGGCATCCTCCAGTCCTTTCCTTATCCCCTGGGATGGCCAGTTAAATGCAGAATCTCTCTCTCTCTTCTTACAGGCACAGACAATGAAAGTGGAAGGCATTTCAGATACCTGTAAGATGTTCCTTTCATTCTGTGGTAGAGGCAGGTGCACAGAGAGGACGAGGCTTCTCAAAGCCAATCAGTTGTTGGTGACAGAATTGGCTTTGTATCCAAGAGCTCTGGCAGCCCAGCCAAGGCGTCACTCATGCTGCCTCTCACTACAGCTTTGCCTCTTGCTGACAGACTTTCTAAAGCACTGCCTCTCAACCTTCCTAATGCTGTGACCCTTTAATACAGTTTCTCATGTTGTAGTGACCCCCAAATGATGAAATTACTTCATTGCTACTTCATAACTAATTTTGCGACTGTTATTAATTGTAAATATCTGATATGCAGGATATTGGATATTTGACCTCTAAGGCAGTTGCAACACACAGGTTGAAAACTACTGCTCTAAGATCTGTGAAGGGTGAGAAAGTTATTGCAACGCCTGTCTTTTCCATAAGCATCTTTTTTTGGGATAAGGAGTTCCTGGCCTGAGAGTCAGCCTGAGGCTTAGCTGATTCTAAGAAATGGCTGCTTAGAGCTCCCCCACCCTCCAAGGTGTTTTTTTTGTTTGTTTGTTCGTTTTTTGTTTTTCGAGACAGGGTTTCTCTGTGTAGCCCTGGCTGTCCTGGAACTCACTCTGTAGACCAGGCTGGCCGTGAACTCTGAAATCCACCTGCCTCTGCCTCCCGAGTGCTGGGATTAAAGGCATGTGCCACCACTGCCCAGTCCTACCTTCCTAGTTTAAGGAGTTCCTTTCCCCATAGTCAAAGTGGCTCTGCAGACAGTATCCTATTAGTGGAGGCTTCCTCCTCATGTCTGAACTACAGAAGAGAAAAAGAAGTAAACCGAGGAATCAGGTCATTTGTCAACAAGGAGACTTGCTCAATGCTGTGTGTACACAGTGGCAATAGCTGTGGTCCATGCTCCTGGAGATTCTGGTCCTCCACTGATAATATGACTTACAGGAGATCAGCCAATGTGCTGCTTCTAGGATCCATCTGGCTCTTCAGAGGAGAGGACCCACCAAGTCTGCCCCTTCTTTTGCAGAAGTACTTGAAACACCAACCTCATCCTGAAGGCAGTGATTTTATTTCACCTTTAGGGAAGTGATTTGATTAATCTCTCTCTTTTTCTCTCTTTTTCTCTCTTTTTCTCTCTTTCTTTCAAAGACCAGATGAAGTGATCAAAAGGACCATCTGCTGGTTCATAAAGGAGTCATCCGGAGATGTTAAAACAATACTTAGTGTGGGAAACCAGGCTGTGGGAAACCAGGCCTTCAACAGCTCCCACCTGAGAGCCAAATGACCCTTGGTTGGGAGCTGAGTCACCCCCTCCTTCACACAGGCTGCTCCTGAGAACCAGCTGATCCTTGCCCTGACCAAACACCTAGGGCTGCTAAGAAGGAACCAACATTCCGAGATAAGATGCCAGGACTCTGAGGAAGTTTCAAGCCTACAATCAGCATCCTCCCAAATGTCCTTCTCTCTGGACTCAACCCCTCCCTATTTCCTTTACTGTATGCTTAAGACCAGGCTTTCAGCCTTCAATAAATGAGACCATGACAAAAATCCCCCTTGCTTGGTCTCCCTTCTCTCTCCCCGCCCATTTCTCTTACAGGCCTCAGTCCTCCTCGGCCCACGGAATAATTAGGTCCTGCTGGACAGGACAAGTTAGCAGTTGGATATTTCTGGTCTGTGTGCTTTTTGGGCATTGAGGTTCTTTAAGATTCTCTAGTCAGTTCAAATGTGCAGGCAAGATTTAAAGGCACTATCTGATTTATGTTATTGTTTGTTTGTTTATTTATTTATTTTTACTTTTTGTAACAGATGCTTTATTTTTTATTTTTAAAATTTTATTGGATGCATTTGCTGTACATGGGACTACTACATCAGGACATTAGCATATAAGTTATACATCATTTGTTGAGCATATTTTCCTCCATGCCTCTGCCCCTTATCTTTCACTTTCTTTTTTTCTCCCTTACTTTATTCTTCAAGTCACATTTGCATCTAGTTACACTGTCATCATACTGTCATACATCACACACATTATATATATGATCATACTGTCATACATCACACACATTATATATATGATATGTAGCTATTATGTAGATACTTTATATATGTATATATAATATGGAGATATTCTATCTATCTATCTATCTATCTATCTATCTATCTATCTATCTATCTATCTATCTATCTATCTCTGTGAAGACCTGAGCTTTTTCCTGTCCTTTTCTCTGTCCTCTCTTAGTGCTGGTTTACTTCCTCTGCCATTGCAAACTGACATCATCCTGGATGTAGAATCCATATCCAGTCAGATGATGGTTAAACAGAAGAGGGCCTGGTAGAACTGCTTCTTGGAGGAAGGAATTGTCTCTCAGGAGGTCTTCTTAATAGGACTGTTGATAGAAAGAAGGAAAAGAAGGGCTGGTGCGTTTACTGCTGCTAAATGAATAAAGTTGGTTATCCACTTTATTCTGTAGGTTTGCAATTCTCAATTATGATGACAGAGGTCAGACTTCTATACATCCGGTCTGTCAAATAAAAATAAGGATCTTGTTGATGTGTTTATCTCTTTTCCTTCTGACAACTCAATAAACTGTCATGCCAAGATGCATGTGGATTGACTGTTCACTGTGTCTCTGTCATTTGTGGTTCTTCCCACCTTGGTCTATTTTATGATACTCGATGTGATTAAAAATACACATATTGTTTCCATCCAGAGCCTCTCCCCAGTATCCTTTGTTGACAGAGAATAGCCCCCCTGGCTTTTTGTAAATCTGTAGGGATCCCATCACTAATGTATTTACCAGTGTCTTGTTGACAGTAGCAAGTTCTGAGTACTCTTGGGAGTTGAGAGATGCAGTTAGGAGTAACCAAGCACTCAATGATAATTCCACCCCCAAATTTCTGTCTTTTTAGGCCTTTGAATATAACTCTTCTAAAGCACACTATGTAATTTCTAGACTCAAAGCTGAATTTAATACAAGGCACCAGTGAGTCTAAATTTCTGTCAGCTTACCTAACAAACCATTACAATGTCTCCTAGTTCTCCAAAGTAGTGCAATATGGTAGTGCATAACTACCACATGAATAAACCTAGCTAGTTCCAAAGTGTCTTCGCCATGTTGATGTAGCACTGTTAGAATTTACAGCGTCATATATTGCCTAGCTCTCTGTCAGTATCAATTATCAAAGGAATGCATTTTGTCTATAAGCTTTTTATTTCATGTCTGAGGTAGGGACATGAGATACATACTTCACCCTTACCCCATCCTGTCCGATGATATGCTGAGGTCAAACAGTAGCTGTAGAGCTAGTGAAGAGGGAGGATGGACATGAAGAGAGCTGATTTCTCTTCCCAAGGTAGTATGATGTCATAATGAATCCTAACTGCTAACTTGATTGGACTGAAAAATACCCAGGTAGTGAGTAAAACATACCGATGAGCGTATCTGTGAGGACGTTTATAGACAGGATCAACTAAAGAAGGAAAATACTCTCTAATTGAATGTGGTGGGGAGAGAAGGAGCTCAATGGAATAAAAGAAGAGAAAGGAAAAGCCACCAGCATCAGGTGTCCTCTCTTTGATCCTGGTCAATATGATGCAAACTCTTCTACTCCATTTACACCTCAGTGGACTAAAACTTCTGGACAAAAATACTCTCCTTGCCTTTTTGTTCCATATTTTGTCATAGTGAAGAGTTTAACACAGAAAACTCATACCATTGTTGTGGCTACCTGACCATGTTGGACAGAGAGAGCCTTTGGCACTGGTTCGTGGAAGGAGTTTGGAAAACTTTGCAGATGAAGCCTACAGAAACCCTAGAATTCTGTAGCACAATTTAATGGGCAGCTATGATGGGAAAACAGACTGGGTCACAAATAGGAATGCGTACAGTAGAGACTGTACTTGTGGGTTTTAGCTAGGAACAAGAACTCTATTGGGAATTAGACTAGAAATTATTATTATTATTATTATTATTATTTGGCCAGAATAGTCTAGCAAATACCTTGTTTATATTTTGTCCTTGTCCTGAGATTTTTGTATGAGGCTAAATTTAATGGCAACAGACTGTTAAAATGGTAAGGGACCTTTCAAGGAAACCTAACATTAAAGCTATAGCATAGTTACAGCTAGCTGCTTTTGTAGTGAGAGCTTGGGGCAAAACAGAGGGAAACAATGTTGAAAAAATATAGTTTGGTCAGAACAGGAGCTCCTTTGAAGCTGTGGACACAGACAGAGCTTGCTTGCTGAAGAGATCAGGGCTAACAGGAAAAAGCCAAGTGTGCTGAGTCAGGGCAGTAGTGGAGGTATGTAGAGGGACTCTCAGATAATGCCAGACACCACTCACAACAGGATCAAGAGTGTAGAATTTTTGACTCGTGAAAGGCTTTGCTGAGAAGAGAGTGTGCAAGCAACCTGCTCCCACAGGTCTATCTAGAGCAGTGTTTCCCCACATTCCACTATCCAGACACTCAGGGGCTGCAGCAGCCATTGTCCAGGGGTGCAAGGGCCTGGGGTCACCCATATGCTGCTAGTTGTGCAGGCATACAAAGTATAAAAGCTATAAGGTCATGGAGGCTTCCACAAGATTTTCAAGGGAAGCCTGGAGGGTCAAACAATGCAGGGCAGGGTCAAGATCCCTTCAGGCAGCCCCTGAGAGGGCAGTGCCTGAAGCTGTGAGGATGAAGCCAAAGATGTGGGGGGGGGGTGTGTGAAGTCAAGCCACAAGAAGTTAGAAGTGCCAGGAAAATGGGCTGCCCACTGAGGAAAGTGTGAAGGCTAAAGTTATGTTTTAAGTTTCAATTACTGTGCTTAAGAGATCTATAAAACAAACATGCCTTGAACCTGTTAGCCCCACTTCCCCAAGGACAGATAACTTTCAAGAATGCTGGAGTTGTTCATGAAGATAACAAGACACACGTTTTCACGTTTGTAAACAAGGTTGGTTGCCCAACTTCACAGGATATGCTTGATCACACATAAGCAGGAACTACACCAGCATGTATGCTTGCCCCAAGTTGGGCGAAATGGGAAGTGGATTTTGCTCTCCATCTCCAGGGCTTCTCTGTGTAGCCCTGGATGTCCTGGAACTCACTCTGTAGGCCAGGCTGGTCTTGAACTCGTAGATCCACCTTCTCCTGCCTCCCTTAAGCCCACCCTGAGTGTGCCACCACCTCAGCCCTGACTAATGTAATTTGGAGACATGCTCTGGGAATCCCGGGTATGGACCTGGGCCAGTGTCCATCATCCTGGCCAGTATTTAATAAAGCTTGCTTCAAAATTGGCTCCAAATTGTGGGAGTGGTCTTTTCTTTGGCCTGTGGGTTTAATAAAAGCAGCAGGCAGTGAACAGAGCTAGCCCAAAGCGAGTCCAGGTAGACTCGCACCAGCAAGCTCCTAGGCTCAGGGCTGCTCAGGAGCATTCGAGCCTGCATCCTGATACCCACACCTTGGAGGCTGGATTTGGAGCATCAGGATTTATATTTTCTCTGTCAGGTTTTGGTTTTACTTTAGCTGAATCTTTTCTTATTATTTTCTGATTCCTCTTACTGGGGATGGAAACATTTATTCTATGCCATTGCATGTTGAAGGAATATAATTTTCTATTTTTTTTTTATTTTTTTATTTTGTGAAAATTCACCGCTAACGGTTTGCCTTGAGTGTCAGAGGACATCCTGAACTTGGATTTTGGAGCCAAGTGAGAACTATTAGAACTTTGGGACCCAGGGCAAGCAGATGAACGCTGTTTTTGCTTGTTTGCTTGCTTGTGCTTTTCATTATAAAATGAACATAAGCCTTTGGATGGCCAGGGGTGGGATGCTGCGGTTTAGGTAAGATGTGTCAAGATGAGAAGGGATAGGCGGGTGATGATGAATCCTGACTGTCAACTTGCTTGAATTGAGACTGCTTGATCAGTAAAGCATTTCCAGAGAGGATTAGTAAAATGGGGAAGATTTGCCTGACTGTGAATGGGACTATCCTATTGCCTGGGGCCTAGGCTGAAAGAAAGGGAGATGCTAGGCCCAGAAGGCTGGCGCGCGCGCGCGCGCGAGAGAGAGAGAGAGAGAGAGAGAGAGAGAGAGAGAGAGAGAGAGAGAGAGAGAGAGAGAGAGAGAGTGTGTGTGCCTCCCTTCCCTCCCTCCCTCCCTCCCTCCCTTCCTCCCTTCCTCCCTCCCCCTAATTCCCCTCCCCCCGTCCGTCCCTCCTCTCTTCCTCCCTCCTCCACCTTTCTCTCTCTTCCTCCTTTTTGGTCACAGTGATGCAAGCTTTTACTCTGTTAAACCGGCTTCACCCTGCAGAGAACTAAAACCTCTGTAAATGTGAGCAAAATCAATTCTTCCTCCTTTAAGTTCTTTCTGGCAGGTATTTTGCCATAGCAACCAAAAGTCTAACTAATACATGCCCTCAAGTTAGATCATGGCAGGGTTTTTATCAAGGTGTTCTAGCTGAATACTGAGAGGAGGGACTGACAAGAGACACCAGAATCGATACAGCTTAGAAGTTCAGAGTTCTGTGAGTCTCCGATTTGTCCCATAAATCAGGTTCAATTTTTAGCTCTACCTCTTGGCTAGTCAATGCCCTAATTTTTACCTATGCAATA
>LR750027.1:890531-974580 GCA_902729485.2 Mus minutoides | reverse complement strand
CCCTCAAGTTAGATCATGGCAGGGTTTTTATCAAGGTGTTCTAGCTGAATACTGAGAGGAGGGACTGACAAGAGACACCAGAATCGATACAGCTTAGAAGTTCAGAGTTCTGTGAGTCTCCGATTTGTCCCATAAATCAGGTTCAATTTTTAGCTCTACCTCTTGGCTAGTCAATGCCCTAATTTTTACCTATGCAATACCGTGAGGCTGAAAACTAAAGCTCTTATAACTCAGCCATCTTCAAGAACAAGCTTTAGTTTAATTTGTATCTATTTCAGCAGATTAAAAAAAAGTATTCTTTGAATACACAGAAAAACAAATCCTTATTTTTTATTTGGGGCCTGGAGTTGCGAATGGTGTTACCATTCCTAAGTAAAAGTAAAGATCCCTTTAGTGCTATCAGAAGCAAAACCTTTCTCATTAGGGCCTCGATTTTTCTCTTGCTTTTTATTTTGTTTTCTTGTTGACAAGTGATTCATCCCGTAAGCCTTGACTTTTGTAGGTGATTCAAACTCCAGGCATGCACAGGCAGGACAGAGGTGCCACTTATTAGTGCCACCACTTATTAGTCCTTGGTATAGTCTGTTTCTCACACCTCACTGAATTTTCACTCTGCTATACCCCAAACTTTACAAATTAATTACCACAGATTCCTAGCAATTTCTGGGGTGCCTGTTTCTGCCTAATACTTGGTTCTATTTTAGGAAGTAGCAAAGATTTTATTGTTTATTTTTTGATAAACAAGCCACGTAAAGAGACTATGGGTAAGTTAGGTTGATTAAAAAGGTAAAAGATGCTGGATAATTATTTCACTGAGTCAAGGATTTCAATCAGGTAAAAATCTTCCCATCCATCAATCCATCCATCCATCCATACATACATACATCCCTCTGTCTGTCCCTATCTATGTAACTGTGTATCTGTGCATCCATATATGTATGTATGTATGTATGGATGTATGTATCTATCCATCTATCTGTCTATCTATCTACCTACCTATGTACCTATCTATCATCTACCTTCCAACCACTCCACAGTTATATATAGTTGATAAGAGTTTAGGTCAAACCTGGGCTCTGGGATGAGGAGAGGCGTGGGAAATAGAAGTCTCTTTAGCTTCTATTGTGAAGACAGGCTGCAGTCCTCACCAGGGTTTCCCTATGATTTGAATCTGGTGATGCCATATTAGGAAACTGTGGATACAGCTTATAGAGGTAGGTTACTAGGAGCAAGCCTTTGAAGGTACCAGCTTGCTTATGGCTGCTCATGGCAGATCTCATTGCTTTAGGACTGCTGCCATGATGTGACTAGCTGTCCCAGGTGGCTGATGGTCCTACCACCATAGAGAGAAGCTGGTCCTCCATAGTAATAATGTCCCTGCCATACTACCTCCAAACTATGACCCCCCCCCTCCAAACCTCTTTTCCCTCAAGTCACTTGTGTCAGGTTCCTTGTCACAGTAGTGAGGAAAGGAACTAACATATCATCTAATCCACAACAAAGGCAAGAGTACCAAAGCAAATGAGAGGTGTCCACTAGTCATTGGAC
This sequence comes from Mus minutoides, assembly GCA_902729485.2. NCBI lineage: Eukaryota > Metazoa > Chordata > Mammalia > Rodentia > Muridae > Mus > Mus minutoides. Next base: position 973,032 of record LR750027.1, on the reverse strand, counting down.
AAGTCACTGCTTTGTCTGTTTCTGCCTTTCCTTGTCTGTGGAGAGAAGGTTTGGAGTAGACGTTGCTCCCATGCCTGCAGAAGCTGACCCTCTTCTGTGGATTCTGGCATCAGTGGCTCTGGCCCCCTGTTTCAGCTAAGAGGTGATGATGAGCCCGTGGACTGATCCTAGGCACATAGCAGAAGAGGTAGGGAACAGGATAGATGGAGCTTCTATCTTCTATCCTTCTATCTTCTATTCTTCTGAGCTTTTGTTAGCTTTTTTTTTTTTTCCAGCAGCTTCACACTGATGTAGAAAATAGAAGCCACACCAGGCCACTGCTGTGAAAGATCCTGAGAACAAAGTCATTTCTCAAGACACTGCCCTGTTTGAACACTGGGTGACAAGGTGACAGATTTTGTAGACACTTTGTGGGGAGAAAAATCCGCCACCTTGAGTGATTTTGAAACCTTTAGAAATGTTTGGCAAGTGTGAACAGCCCGTTCCCTACCCTCTGTCTTTTAATCAATTGCTTCTTAAGAAATGGCTGTGCAGCAAGGAGAGACTGTGTGTTTCTCCCCTACCCCCCACCGCTGCCTCCCTTTCCAGAGCCCTGAGTTTTCAATACGAAGAGGTACAACTTTCTCCACGATACCTGCAATGGTATCTGCATATTAAAAAAATACACCAGCTTCTCTTTGCTGTTTGCCTGCGGATTTGTTTCATTTCATACCTCACTGAAGCCTCCTCTCTGTTCAGAACACACTGTACCCAGTTGTAAGGAAAGAAGGAGGGGGGAGGGGCCTGAGAGCATCACTTGTTTTCTTAGCAAACTGAGAAGAAATGTTGAAATGGAAGCCTGAATTTTGAATGGACAGAAACCCAGGGACAAAGGATTCATTTTATTTCTGGCTTCTTGGGAGCTTTGATATTGGTCTTTTCTTCACCTGAAGGTGGCATCCATAAGTCTTTTCTCAAGAGACAGGCGCTGGGATATGGGCTCTTGGATATTATCCCCTTTGAGCTCATGGTTAGCCAGGATTCAGAAACATTAGCACATTGCCTAAGTACATGGAGTTAACATTTGCATATTGAGTATGACATGTCACATCAGAAGTCCAATCACAGCAGGAGGTTAAATGTATCCTTATCCCTACATTCATACCTACTGAGAACCTCGGAGTGTGGTGGTTTTCAAAGTAAGGTCTTTGTAGGTATAACTAGTGAGGAAAGCAGGAGAAGATTCGTGTGGATTTAGGACAGACTTGTAGGAGGTGTCTTTGTGAGACGATGAGAGGACACAGAGAGACACATAGAAATGATGTGGGGATGAAGGTTGTGTAGCAGTGGTGGCACATCTACAAACTCAGCAGCATGTAGGTTGGTAGTTGACCACCAGAAGTCAGGAGACACACGGGGTCGCTCTTCCTCTGAGTTTCCAGAAAGATGCAGCCCCCTTGACAACCACGACTTTGGACTTCTGGTCCCTTGGATTGTATGAGACTGCATTTCTGCTGTGGTAAACCACCAGGTTGGGCTAATTTGTGCTGAAGCTGTAGGAAGCCAATCTGTTCTTTGAATGTCCCTTGGCTATGCTGTCCTTAGCCTTCAGTGTCCTGAAAAACTTTCTTCTCCTCCAAGTTTTGGCTCAAATGTCATCTTCACAGTGAAGTTCTCTGAACATTCATTAAAAATTCATTCTTTCCTCTGTGCTTTGCAGCCTTCTGCGCTGACTGTGTTCTTGCATTTAGTTAGAGGTTTATAGGCATGCTCCTCCTTCCTTCGCTGTGGACCTTCTGAAGGGAGGGTTAGCTCTTTCTAGGCCCTGGCATATAACAGACCTTAGGAAATGTGTGCACTCAATGTAGTACCCTTCTGTTTCTTTGGTTAAATTTATTCCTAGACATTAAATTTTTGGGGGTGGCTATTATAAGTAGGATCGTTTTGTTGATTTTTAGGCAACTTGCTGTTGGAATACAGAAATGCTACGAGTCGAATGTTGATTTTGTATCTTGTGGCTTTACTGGGTTCATTTGTTAGATCTAAAAGATGGTTTTTGGTGGGATTTTGGTGTTTTCTCTACATCAGATTATATCAGCTGCAAACAATGACAGCTTGTTTTCCTTATTTCATATCTGATTTTTTTCCCCTTTCTGTTGACTAGTTGCTCTGGCTAGTACTTCCTGTGATGTGTTAAATAAATCTGGTGAGAGTGGGCATTAGTCAAGTTCCAAATGATAACTAAGTATGATGCTAATGTTGGCTATGCATAGAGATAGACGGAAGAGATTACAGCATCTTCCAAAGGTGAAGAGGTAACACTAAGAGGGACAGATTGTCCTAGCGGTCTTTTACCTCTTTATTCTACACGCATTTCTTTCCACCTGATATTGTCTTTGTCCTCTGTATTTACTTGATGGCTCTTCTTTTTTCTTTTTTTTGGCTTAATTCTTTTTTTTTTCATTTTTTATTAGATATTTTCTTAATTTACATTTCAAATGCTATCCCGAAAGTGCCCTCTACCCTCCCCCCTGCCCTGCTCCTCTACCCACCCACTCCCACTTCTTGGCCCTGGCGTTCCCCTGTATTGGGGCAGATAAAGTTTGCAATACCAAGGGGCCTCTCTTCCCAATGATGGCCGACTAGGCCATCTTCTGCTACACATGCAGCTAGAGACATGAGCTCTGGGGGTTCTGGTTAGTTCATATTGTTGTTCCACCTATAGGGTTGCAGACCCCTTCAGCTCCTCTGGTACTTTCTCTAGCTTCTCCATTGGGAGCCCTGTGTTCCATCCTATAGATGACTGTGAGCATCCACTTCTGTATTTGCCAGGCACTGGCATAGCCTCACAAGAGACAGCTATATCAGGGTCCCTTCAGCAAACTCTTGCTGTCTTATGCAATAGTGTCTGAGTTTGGTGACTGATTATTGGATGGATCCCCAGGTGGGGTAGTCACTGGATAGTCCATCCTTTCATCTTAGCTCCAAACTTTGTCTCTGTAACTCCTTTCATGGGTATTTTGTTCCCTACTCTAAGGAGGAATGAAGTATCCACACGCTAGTCTTCCTTCTTCTTGATTTTCTTGTGTTTTGCAAATTGTATCTTGGGTATTCTAAGTTTTTGGGCTAATATCCACTTAACTTGATGACTCTTAACACATCTCTGCCTAAAAAGTAACTGGATTTGAGTGTTGGCTGTCGAGCTGCAAGGTGAGGCTCCTTCCAGGACCATCCATACTTACAAAGTAATGAAGCCTCCTTCCTTAGGCTGGGGGCAGATGGGAGATGGGAGGGCAGCCTGCTGTCTCCATAGGTGATGGGAAATACAAAGGAGCACAGGCCACTTCTGAATCACTGCATCTTCTCAGGAAAGACGCTTCCCTGTGTATTCCCCCTTTCCCCTTCTGCCACGTGAAGGTACAGCAAGAAGAGATAATTCTTCTTCAGCAGACATCAAATGTGCTGGCATCTTGACCTTGAACCTTCCAGTTTCCAGAAATGTGAGAAACGCATTTTTTATTATTTATAAACCACCCATCCTGTGGTATCTAGTTAAAGTGGCAGGAGCCGGGCAAGCCACTTCTCTCCCTCTGAAAGGGACTCCCGGCAAGGCCTGGAACCCAAGTCAGTGAACAGAACACACACCCTCCGTGAGTGGGGCAGGGAAGGAAAGGAGAGCATTCTCCCCCAAAGCCCAATGAGGCTTGTGATTAATGGCTGTACCATAGTAGTTCTCTTTAAGTCCCAGGGCCAGGTGCTAAGGTGAAGGACAATCTGGTGATTTAAATGAAACAAAATGACCAGAACCTTCCAGAGAGTTCCAGAGGGAGTTGAAGCAAGAGAATCTGAGACCCTCTCATAAATCATCTTCAGACTCAGCGTATGTGGCCTCTACAGTGGAATCTGTCACCGTCCCCCGCAGATCCTTGCCTGCCTTGGCTGCTTGACCAAGTAGCTGAGTATTGTGAAGGAAGCCTCCTGAGGTTCCGAGGCAGGCAGAGGGAGGAAAGGCCTTGGGGACCTGCAGGGGACATGGAAGGATATAGAGGCAGTGGTCTATTACTAGGGAGGGACACTGGCTCCCCCCTCTCTCTATCACAGGAAACCATCAGATAATAGTTCTCTGCATCACCTTTGTTTAACTACACTGACAAGTACCTTGTAGATTAGAACCCAACCCTCAGGTCACAGGGAGGAAATCACACTCATCTATGTGGGCCAGGGAGCAGTGCATCACTATAGTGTAGGCCCTGCTATGGAGAATTGTCTGAACAAAAACGTCTTTCCTTCCATTCTTTTTCTTCTTTCTTTTCTCTTGTTTTAAATTTGAACAAGTTAAATAAATGAGAATTTTTATTAGACTTTTTAAAATTTACATTTCAAATGTTATCCCCTTTCCTAGTTTCCCCTTCGAGAACCCTCTACCCTCTCCCCCTCCCCCTGCTCCCCAACCCACCCACTTCCATTCCTGGTCCTGGCATTCCCCATACTGGGGCATAGAGCCTTCAAAAGACCAAGGGCCAAATGAGAATTTTTTATTGTTGTTTTTATTTATTGAAGTTAAATTAAGTTAAATGAGAATATCACATTTCTTATGTTTTGTCTCATAGTAATGACAGTGGAAGCTAATGCAATAAGGACCGAAGACAGTATTCCTTATACCAAATCATGGAGATCATTTGGTAGTCAGCAGAAGTGGAGGTGGAAGGAGTAGGGGTGGGGCTTATGGGGGAGGATTTGCAGTGTATACAGCACTGACTGAGAGCTAGAGAGAGCTACTGTGACCCAGCTTGGCTCTTGTGTGACATTTGGTAATGTTAGAGAAGGACTCAAATACATTAGGTTGTCCTGTTGTGGTAAGATAAACTACCTTCCGGGGGTGCTGGGACCTTCCAGTCATCTTCCAGCTACAGACAATAAGCCTGCAGTATCTGCTAGCATTAGATAGACCCTGCCCCAGGTCAAAATAGGGGTGACACTCAGAGACTGTTGGGTGAACAGCATTTATCTGTTTCCTTATTCCTTCACTTGCAACTCCAGGGAGCACGGAGGGTTCTGTGGTCTCTTATTGGGCTGACTTTTGACCCTGTCTCAGATTTCTTGATTCTGTCAAATTCATTGTTCTTTGCCTGTATACTTTTGGAGCATTCAAGATTTATTCCTGTTTCCTCCTTTCCTACTTCATCTTGTCCTTGTGAGTTTGTCTCTCTTTAAACAATCCCTTTGCTGCATTCTTAGTGAGGCATGAGGAGGAAGGGAGGGAGGGAGGGAGGGAGAGAGGGAGGGAGACTCTGTTCTCCACTCTCCACAGCAGGTCTGGATGTTTACTTTCAACTGTAGGTCTCTGTGAGTGAGGGCCTGATCCTGGACACTTCACATGCACTGTCAGCAAAGCTTCACGCTTCCTGCCTGATGGTCCACTGGTCATTGTTCCAGGCCCGGTAGGTATCTTCTCCTGATGATGCCCTGTCAGTTAGGCTGTCTCAGCCTGCCCTGCTTCATCCCTATTTAAGTATCCTTAAATCTGTATCATTCTTTCCACTTAGATGCCTGCAGGGCCTTGTCAAGACATCTTTAATCCATCAATGTTAAAAAAAAAAGAATCAATGGATTAAAAAAAATACCAACCAACCAAATAACTGAGTTCCTAAATAGGTTGATGAGTTTGAGAATTTGATTTTCTAGATTTTAAATGGGGGGTATAAGTTCTTATCTTATGTCTAAAATATTGTTTTGCTGATTTAGCTATTTCAAGATTCAAAAAATTAGATTTTAAGTTAAATTTACTTTATAAAAACAGGTACATAAAATTGAACACATTAATGTAGTACCACAGAATGTTTTGATACATGAACACCTTGTATCGTGTTTGCCAGGTTAAGTATATTTATATCTTCAAACACCATTTTTTTTATGATGAACACATTTAATATCACTTCTTCTAGTTTCCTGAGGTGTACAGTAAACAACTGTTATGCTGATATAATTTAAATGTTGGTATTTTTTTCTTGGGTACCAGACAAACTACTTGAAATCTGGACTGTCCCAGAAGGTGTGGGACATCACCATTTGTACCTGGGGGAATGCAAGAGGAGATGCATGCTGTTGTATTAACATTCTCCCAAGGACACAAACATCTACTCACTCACCTTAGGTAGGGTCCTGATGTCAGCCAAAATTAGCATACCCCCAAAGTCCACCTTGGCAAACCAGTGAGTTTATTTGGGGTTACTTATAGGACTGTGGGTGAGGGGTGATGTACAAGAGTATGGACCACTCAAAAGTAGCTCTATCAATGAAAGACTACCCAGCATGATGGATGGCTTTCTGGAGACTAGAACCCTGGAGCTCTCTACACAGCATGCAGGCAGCTTAACAGGTCTAAGGGTCTGTTGCATATAGTCATCCTTACTCCATAAATAACCATGGAGGGAGGAGCCGTGTGACTGTGGTCAGCTTAAAGGCCTTTCTGAGACATCGAGCTGGTTATTTCCTGAGATTTCCTGAGGCCCATGGAGCTTTGATCCAGGATGGAAGGCTTCAGTGGGAAGGAAACTGCTTCAGGACAACAGTCTAGTCGGAAAAGGGGACTGCCGGAAAGGAGAGCAATTAATAAGCAGTACAGTGAGCAGTGACTGGAAGACAGCAGATCCTGGAGGTGTTGGATGGGATAAAGGGAGAGGCAGTTTCATGGAAGCACACTTAAGGATGGACCAAAGACCCTCCCTCCCTCCCCTGCTGGTGGAGAGGCCAGGGTGTGGCAGCATCTTCAGCCCTGTCCAGTTTCCCGTTCCCATTCCCTGTGTGTACTATCTTTCCCTAGCACTCTCTACGACCTGCTTGTCTGGGCCTCTTGGTAGTTCTTCTTCAGCCTTATGATCCTCTTTTATCAAGTTCAGCTTTAAGGAAGCCAAAGTAAACATGACTGAGATGGAAAGGCTTCTCTCTTTCTCAAGAAGAGTCCCACGGAGTATAGTTTAGGACTGGCCGGGAGGTTCCCTCTTCCAGGTCACTGTAGTCTTCATGCTAACAGACCAGTGGAAGGTCAGTGCTCCAGCCATTACTTCCACACCCAAAACAGTAGGATGAGGGAAATGATGGAAGAAGGGACGGGAGGAACAGATGGGGCGTCTTCTGTTCCCATAAGCTCTGATATCACCCTCCCTTATGCCTGACATGGCAGAATTTAGTCAGATACGAAGTGGACACATATATTAGGATGTGCAGACCAAATATATCTATTCTGCGTAGCCATGGTAACCACAGGGGAGGAAAAAGGTGGGTACTGGGACATCTAGAAGTCAGGATGCACTGCTACCCTCAACCATGCTCAGTCATCTTCCGGCCCCATCTATCTGTCCTCCCCGTCAATCTTTCTCTCTGCAGCCCTCACTGCTTAGAGTTGACGAATGCCAGCTACAAACAAAGCAAACCATTCTGTTTGGCTTTTCTCTTGTACAGTTGCAGTGAAGATGCAAAGCATGACCTGTCTAAGGTCAGGCACACTGCTGCACTGTGGTGGGATGGCCATACTAGTAAAGATTTGATCAGAAATAGGGAGATATCTTGGTGGACATCCTGGTGGTTTTTGTTTGTTTGCTTGTTTTGTTAACTTGACATAAGCTAGAGAGTTATTTGGGAGTAGGAATCTCAATTGAAGAATTGTGTCTAACAGATTGCCTATAGGCAAGTCTATAGGGCATTTTCTTTATTAATGACTGACATGTGAGGGCCCAACTCATTGTGGGTGGTGCCCTTGGCAGGTGGTCCTGAATGCAAAGCAGTCTGAGCAAGCCATAGAGAGTAAACCAGTAAGCAGCATTCCTCTATGGCTTCTACTTCTGTTCCTTCCTCCAGGTTCCTGCCTTAGGTGCCTGTCCTGACTTCCCTCAGTGATGAAGTGTGACTTGAGAGTTGTAAGATGAAATTAACCCTTCATACCCGAAGCTGATTTTGGTCATGGTGTTTTATCACAGTGGTAGAAGTCTAACAAAGACACTAGGTACAATTGCTTTCTGTATAAACATGAGGACCTGCATTTAGATGCCTGTGGTAAAGGCTGGGCATGCTGGCTCATGCCTGCAACCCTGGTGCTGGGGAGCCAAGACAAGATGATCTGTTGGGAATGCTAGACAAGCAATCTTTCAGAAACAGTGAGCTCCAAATTCAGTGAGAGACCCCGTCCCAAAAAATATAGTGGAGAATGATTGTAGAAGAAATTGGACATTTATCTGTTGTTTTTATACATGCACACTTCCACTTCCACTGTGCATGCATGCATACACTGCTGCACATGTGTCCATGTGCATGCGTGTGTGTGCACAAACACACACACACTCAAACATACACACACACACCCACTCAAACACATACACACTCAAACACACACACACACACACACACACACACACTTAAGATTTGTCCAAATTATGTATCTAAGCACTGAGAGAGTGAGAGAGAAAGTGCTTAGAACTAAGTCATGATGTCTATCATGTGAGGTGAGGGTTCAAACCAGGTTGCAAAAGGAGAATGTCATTTAGAGGTGAAGAGAATGTTTCCAGAAGGGATACAGCCCAAGGAAAGCAGCAGTCAGCTTACCTGAATGTTGTTAGGCCTGTATGGATTTGAACAAGATGGAGGTTGTGCTGTTGGCTCGGAGGAGAGCATCAGCCGCTGAGTGAGGGAGGGCATGGAGCAGCAGCAGCAGCTGAACAGGCTTTGAAGGGCATCTGGGGCTTAGACTCAGTAAAGAATACACCTGTTTTGAGCTTTTAGGCTCAGTGGAATGTAGTTCATCTTTGTCCACCTGCCTCTCCCTGCTCAATCCTGCCTCTGGCCCTATCTTAGTTTCCAGTTCTTTGTTTACTATCTCTAGTCCCTGGCAGCAGCCTTTATGCTTATAAAAGGATTCCTGCAATTCTCTTAGTAACTGCTGATGGGTTTCCAGCTCTGAACTTCAATCACACACCTCTGAGGTCCGTGTTTGCTTAGCCTCTCTCCTTCCCCTGATGATGACAGAGTCTATGTTATCATTTTGCTCTGGCCTGGATACTAAGAGCAGTGACAGATGCTGGAGAGATGGAAGGATGCCTGCCTGGTCCATGATGGCACTTGGGAGATGTGCTTACTCCGTAGCTGCTTCTGTAGACAAAGAGCCTCTCTTACTCCCTTGAAATCTACCAGCTCTGAAATTTATGATGAATTCCCTGTCCCAACTCCCAGAGGTAGCTGCCAAGAAGACAGGTTAAAAGCCTGTATTTATGGCAAGTGACACAGTCTGAACAAGATGTTGTTTAAGGACATGGTGAGTTCTTACTGTTTCACAGACTCCAGGGGCTGAACAGTGAGTGTGAAGACCAAGCCTGTGGGTGAGGGTACCCCACGACCCACCCAAGCCAGAGGCTCTCAGAGGCAGTGGGGGCCTGGAGATCTGATAGGGCTCTGCTGAGGCTGGACCACACTGGAGGATAGTTAAATATTTAAGAATGGTACAAGCTGGTTGTTTAATAGTGGTGGCTATTGTTTACTATTGGCTATTGTTGGCCATATTGGGTAGTTTTATGCCATGAAAAATGGAAAACATTGTAACTCAGGTTAGCTACCTCACCCTGGAGAACTGGTTTACCAGCCCTGCATGAAAACTGCCTCGCTCTGTGCTCTCACTGGGGGCAGAAGAGGAGAGAGAGAGAGAGAGAGAGAGAGAGAGAGAGCTGACTGAAGCTTGGGGCCTTGCTCAGGGATCTGGTTTGGATAGAGAGGTTGGTGAACTGGCTGTGGAGAATTGCATCCCTGGAGGATGAGTAGGCTGGTTTAGGAGAGGAACAGAAAAATAAAAGTAGCTAGATCTTCATTCTGTCAAGCAAGGCATGGCCGTGGCCAAGCTTCTCTTCTGGTCCATAGGTCTGCAATAGAAAGCCGAAGCTAAGTGACCGTTTTCTGTGAAAAACTTCATGTATTTTTCACAACAAATTCCTCTCCTGGTTATCTCTTTCAAAAAACGTGCCTGTGTTTATAGTGTATGTTGCATGTGGGCTGTGTGTGTGTGTGAGCACTTGCATGCATGGAGGCCGGGATAGATGTTGGGGTTCTTACTAAGTCTCTCTCTACCTAATTATCACAGCAGAATTTCTCAATTAAAAGAGCTCACAGATATACTAGTCAGCATAGCCAGCCTGCTCTGGAGACCCCATGTCTTTGCTTTCTGAGTAGTAGGATTACAGGATGCCACTCGTTGCTTCTGGGGACCTGAACTTTGATCTGCATGCTTGCAGTGCAAGAGCTTATCCGAGGAGCCATCTTCCGGCTCCCCTCTTCTCGTCGTTGTTTTGTCTACTGTGTTTTTGCTTTTTTCCTGTTCACTCTTTTGTGAAGAGAAACTGTGGCAGTGGTTCTCAAATCCCAACCAAACATACTGTGACTCACATTTCACGGAGTGTTCACGGTGATGCTGAAGCCCCACTTGTACCCAGTTAGCAATTTGACCAATGAGATAGCAAAAAAATCTGAGGAGCTAATTATCAAATGGTTGGCTTTTCCTTTACACGAATGCCCCTGCTGGTAACCATAAGCACAAGACTCTTCTTCAGGCTAACGGATGTCTTGGCTTTAACTGGACAATCAGTACAGGGGGCCAAAAGCTGGACACTGGCCTAGTGGTGAACATCAGATACTATAGGCTACTTCCCCATCCATATCTGTTAGCATATGCACACTGAAACACACCAAACACACACACACACACACACACACACACACACACACACACACACACACACAGACCAAACCACCCTCCCCTCCAAACAAACAACAGCTAGAGTCTCCAGATGGTATAAAGCAGTAGTTTCCAACTTGAAGGTCATGACCCCTTTGGGGGAGTCAAGTGACCCTCTTGCAGAGATTGCCTACAACCATTGGAAAACACAGATATTTGCTTACATTTTGCAATAGTAGAAAAATTAGTTATGAAGTAGCAATGAAAATAATTTTATGGGGGGAGCGGTCACCACAACATGAGGAACTGTATTAAAAGGCCTCGGCATTAGGAAGGATTTGAACCGCTGGTGTGGAGGGAAGCCTTGGAAAGTCAGTCCAGAAGACAGACACCCAGAATTACTAATCTAACTGCTGAGGTAGACCCAAGGCGAACAATGTAGCTGCCATTAACCACAGTGAGTGGCTCAGGTGACAGATGTTGGCAACACCAGGGCTGCCAGTTGCCTGCTGAACCAGGATGGATGTGGTGCAATTATTCTCTGTATTTATTTGCGTGAGATTAGATTTGACTGGGGAATGTTCTCTCCCTCTTCTGAATTATTAACGTCTAATAAAAGGTTATAGCTAAATTCCTAGACAACCTCACGTGTGGAAATAAAACCATCATTTCTGTTTTAACACAGCTGCTATGCATTTCCCTCTTATTATTGAGGAATACAAGAGAGAGGGAAAAGAATGGTGATTTTCTTCAGTTCTCAGGGGCTCAGGGTTCTCTCTGGCAGTTGGCCTCCCTCCTTGGAGGAGGTGTTTTTCACAGTTGTGGGGTGGGTCTCCTCATCCTTAGCCCTTCGACATCGACAAATGCAGCTTTCTGGTTCTTTCTAATCACCTTACCCTCCCTCAGCTGTGGGTCCCTTTCCTGGCAGAGCTCTGGCTGTGGGTAGATTATGAGGGAGGGGACTTGTGACATTGATGGGCTTGTGGTTTGAAGGCAGTGCGTCAATCAGCTTGTCTGTCAGTCGGTCAACAAGTCTTTATTTATCTCAGTGGGTGCAGAGCAGCCCATTGGGCCGTCGGGACACGTGGTCTCTCTGCCTGCAGTCTTTTCCCCTCACACCATCCTACACACAACTGTCGCATTAACTCTTTCTCAGATACAGTTCTGATCCTGTTGATCTTCGGCTTAAACACGTTTGGTGGCTGACTCCCCGATCTCTCCAGGAAATGCATGCTTTGCCTAGTGTCTGGGGGCAGGGTGCAGCATTCTGGCCCATATTTAAGCTTTTGTCCTTCTTGCTCTTAAGCCCCTTCACGGCCTTAGTGGGACTGCTTACTGTCTCTTTAACACACCATGTAACTTTCTACCCTTGTCTTGCTTTTAGCTGAGGTCCATGTGCAGTTTCTACAGATCCTGACAGACCACATGAAAGGTTGTGAACCATCTCTGATCACCCCAGCCAGAAAACACCGATGATGCGGATGGTAGCTCCCTGTGCCAGCGTTTTTCTGAGGCAGGTGGGCATGGTGGTAGGGAGCAGTGGCTCTGACATCAGAATCAGATTTTAAATCCCAGAGATGCCATTTAGGAGCTAAATGTCCTCTCTGAGTCTCATTCTCCCCCCCCCCCCCAATATTTTTAAATGTATAAAGCCTATAAATATTAAAATTAAAGAAGTTCAGTGACACCCCCCCCCGGGTGGAATAAATGCCACCTAGCCATACAAAACCAACCACCATATTGTTTAGGAGTAGGTATGAACACAATAAATAGTAAAGGCAAATTTTGCCAAAAAATTCCAGGAGGATGAAAAAGTTCCCAGTATAGGATGGATCTTCTTGCTTAGGGGGTTTGAAGGGTGAATGAACATTTGTTGTTATTTGAAGTGAATATATAACAAGTTTTACATATATGATAGATACCATAATAAACTGAAAATAACTGACATTCATTCATCCTTCTGTTGCTTATAGCACAGGCCACCTCTAATAATATTCCCCAGCCATCCATATTTCTTCCACTAGCTTCTAACTGCTCCAAGGCTTGCTTCTGTGATCATCGTACCCTTTGACTCTTCCCTATACCCATTCCTTGCTAAGATCCAACCACAAACAACCTGGGCCCCTTGTCTACTCACAGAGTTGTGTTTGAACCAGGTTTGGCAAAAGATGGGGCTCATAAATCCCCAATAGTCTGCTTCATTAACTCCAACTGCTCTGCTCCACTGGAAGGGGCTTGTTTCTCAGATGCCGATGTGACTCTTTCAGTACCTCAGGCCTCAGTTCCTGGAACTGGGGACTGGATCACAAGGGGACCCTCATACCTCCTCCTCCTTCTTTAATGATGTGCATTCTGAGTTTGGGCAAAGGACATCTAAATGTTTTCTACCAGGTTTGCTGGACTCAGCCACGCAGGGATGAGTCACCCTGGGGACATCACACCTCACTATGTGAGGCTTTCCCCGAGTAAGTTGGAACCTGCAGAGGTCTTTAAGCAGCATCCAGCATGCTCTGAAGTTCTGTCCAGGATGTTTCTGCTCAACAGAGAGGGGACTTCTATTCACTTCCAATCTTCACCACAGGGCATGGCCATGGGAACATGTCCAGGAAACAGGGGGCCTTTAGTTCTTCAAGTCTGACTCAGGTACCTCCCCTTTTTCCCTCTTTGATGTCTTGTGTGCCTCAGCACAGGCTGCACAGTCCTGTGCTCTGGGTCATAGAAGCACACAGGCTGAATCTCCTGAGCACTCTCCAGCTTTCTCTCCTCCTGGAGCAGCCTTCCCTCTTCCTCCACCTGCTCAGTCTATTTCCACACTCGAGGATTACTAGATGTTATATTCTTATAGGAATCAAGGGTTGTCTGAGTCTTAAGATTTTGGTCTCTAAAATGGGGAGAATTACAGCTATTTTGAGAGAGTGATTTGAAGGATCAAATGGCTTAATCTTTGTGAAATGCTTAGAAGATAGTCCAGTATCTGTGGTAAAGACCACAGAAAGTTTTCCGTTGTCATTTCGAGAAAGTATAGGCCAGAGCATTTGGTGAGGCGGGGCACACATGCAATTCTAACACTTGGGACATAAGGGTAGGAAGATCAAGAGTTCAAGGTCATCCTTAGCTATATAGAGGTCATCTTGGGGCTACATGAAGCCCCACCTCAAAACAACAAACAAACAAACATACACCCCAAAAACCAAATTAAAGATTAAAAAGAGAAGACTGTGTGTGAGTGAAAAATGGGTTAGGGGAAGGGGATAACATGCTCAATACATAGTATATACCAGTAAGAAAACGAAAACAAAACATGATAAAAATTAAAAGCCATGTATAATGGGCAAAATTCAGAAGAATATCTGCAAACTAGGCAAGAGAACTCCAGCTCTAAAAGCCTAGAGTAACATTGGTGGCTCACGTATGTTAAAATGCAGGGAAGTCTATCACCACTCAGTCAATAAACTCTGTGAGTCAGGGCTAGTGTCTCTCTCTTTATGTGTGTGTGTGTGTGTGTGTGTGTGTGGGCGCACGTGTGTGCGTGAGTGTGTGTGTGTGTGTATATATATATATATATATATATTTATACACACACACACACACACACACACACACACACACACACACACACATATATATATATATATATATATATATATATATATATATATATATATATATATGCATGTCTGAGTGTGTGTGCATGTGCATGTGTGACTGCTGGTGCGTGCTTGTATATGCATGTGGAGGCCCAAGGACAACCGTAGACCCCATCTTCAGGAGCATCATCCATTTTCTTTTGAGATAGGGTCTGTCACTGAACCTGGAGCTCACACCAGTTAGGCTGGCCAGAGAGCCCAGGGATCTTCTCTGCCTCCCCAGTGCTGGAATTAGAAGAGGGCATCACCACACGTGCCATTTTAACATGGGTTCTTGGAGATTGAACTCATGATTTCCAGGCAAGTACTTTATCATTTAAACTATTTTCCTAGCTCTTTCATTTAACTTTAATTCTAGATATAAATATTACCTTCATCATTTTAAAGTGTCAGGTACTAAAATTCCTTGAGGATCAAGGGCTTCCCCAGGGAGACCTTGAATAGTTGCCTGGAGATAGTATCTTCTGGCTCCAACCTCATCTTTTTTTTTTTTTTTTTAACTGTTGTCCCCTGTCCATGATTAAGAAGATCTACCTTAGTACATGGAGGCCTTTAGAGCCTCGGGGAAGATGTATGGATCTACACACAGGTTTCACGTACTGTGGATCAGCCAGGGCCTGTTGTACCCTGAACTACATTCTACAAGCCACAAGCTCAGTTCTTACAGAGCAAAAGTGGGCAGCCGACTCTGGTGAGCCACGTCTGGGCAATCTGCTGGTTAGCAGTCTCACAGAAACATCGGAGGGCAGATTGCTTTGTTTCTGCCTTCCAGGTGGCAGTCATGTGCGTGAACTCCAAGAATTCTAACTCTCTTCACTATTAGTCTAATGAACATTAATTAGGTAGGCACATTTGCAACAGAAATCCCCAAACAAATCAATGATGTATTGTCTAATCATGCATGTCAAAGCCAAATAGAAATGTTTGGAGATCATTTGCAAGTTTTCTGTGATCTGATCCAGCGAGTTTCTCCACCTGGCTTGGAAATAGAACATGTGCTTTTCTAGACACTCCACCACCAACTCCTGAGTCACTTAGCCTCATTCTGTAGGATGACCCTCATCCCGCCATGGCCATGCAGGTGTTGTTTGGGGATGCCGCTGCCAGCGCACACACTGTACCTCATGGTTTATGTCATTGTGCTTGATGCAGCAGGCATCCCAGCACAGTACCAAGTGAGACATGCAACCTTGATAGTGATGGCAATTAGTATGTCTGTGTCTCAAGCAAATTAAATGTTCTAAATTATTCAAGCCTGGACTCCCAGGGTTTTGGTGATCTGGATTCTAGTTCAGGTCCCAGCATTCATTAGCTGTGTGTCTCAGTCTGGATCCTGAGAGGAGACTCGTGTGTGTGTGTGTGTGTGTGTGTGTGTTTTATATGCACATATGTATATTGTGTGTGGGTATGTTTGATGCTTGATTGCACATTAACATGTAGAGGCCAGAGTACATTGAGTATCTTCCTCTGTTACTCTCCATCTTTATTATATGTAAGTACACTGTAGCTGTCTTCAGACACTCCAGAAGAGGGCGCCAGATCTCGTTACAGATGGTTGTGAGCCACCATGTGGATGCTGGGATTTGAACTTATCACCTTCGGAAGAGCAGTCGGGTGCTCTTACCCGCTGAGCTATCTCACCAGCTACTCTCCATCTTTATTGTTTGAAGAAACTCTAACTGAACCTGAAGCTTGATCTTTTGGCTAGAATGGTCAGCCAGTGAGTCCCTGGGATCCTGGGATCTGCTTGACTTTGTCCACCCTTACTGATGCTGGAATTATAAACCCAAGATGGCATGCCTTTATACTAGGGGTCCAGTGAAATCTCAGCTTCTCTCTTTGTTTGTTTTCTCACTTATCACCTCAAATTGATTCAAGCCGACTAAAAACCAGAGGGTCAAGGAACTTCTGACAGACTCCCTGTTGGTTTAGAGGAGTGTGGAGAAACCTAGACAGTCCATCAGAGGCTGGGGAAAGGACACAAACCAAGATCACTCAGCACATCATGCGATCTTGGACAAGATTCTTATGATTCTCAGCTTTTTATTTGTAAGGTAAGGATGGCACCTTTATCTAGCCTCAGCAGACTGTTAAGTTAGAGGACTTTAAAACAGAACAGATGGACTTGTATTGTGGTTTGGACATGAAGTATGCCTTCAAAGGGTTTGAATGTTGGGATCTTGGTACCCAGGTAGTATTACTACCAGGCAGGAGGCTCTAGGAATGTTAGTGTACAGAGCATAGTGAGGGGAAGCATGACAGGTCCTCTGGGATATCATGTCCCTTGCTTCTTTTTGTTTCTTTCTGCCATGAGGTAGGTGAACAGCCTATGCCTGCCATGCTTCCGGTCTCACTTCCAAGATGCCCTGCCTCCTCACCAGTCCAGAATCATGAGAACCAACCACCACAGACTGAAAGCTCCAAAACTGTGAGCAAAACTAAAGAATCTCTCCCTGTAAGTTGTTTCTGTCTGCATTTGGTCACACTGATGAGAAAAGAGACTAGTATGGGGGTGCCTTCCCTCACTCCCCACAGGCTCTTTTGCTTAGCTGCCCTTCTTTTGTTTGGATCAGTCTTACCAGGGGCAAGTGCAGGAAGATGGGGGGCAAGGGGGGGGGCAAAGCAAAAGAAAACTGTGGCAGGCGCCCAGGAAGGGGTGGAGGGAAGGAGCCAGCTTGCATGGCTGCTGTTTCCACACACAGAGAGAAATTACAAATTTGTTCTTGATTCATATTGAAGTAATCTTTTTCTCTTTGTTGCAGTTTATTCAGGTTTATGGAGCACATAAAGACCTACAAAGGCGGACTTTTGATGTAGTTATGCAGCTATAAACTTATACAGCTGTAATAATTGCATTTTAATGATTTCTTTATATTGCCATAATTGGTAAAGTTAATGATCATGTCAACTGGACGAGGAAAAAGAACACTCGTGGCAGCCAATCCCTCTCTCTCTAAGACTCTCTGGAGGCGATGGAAAGATACATGTTTTCCAATTTCTCTTTATTCACAACTAATGGACCCCCAACGGGTAGTTCCTGAACTCCAGAAACTTCTCTTTGGACTGGCTTCCATCTGATCCATACACTTAATTTGCCTTGTGCCCTGAGCAGACCTCCTTCCCAAGGAGGAGCCAGGCTGGAGCATCCTCTATTCCTCAGCCTCTCACTACTACAGTTTCGCTGCACAGTAGTTTTCCATTTCAGGCTTCATTACTGAAGAAAGCACTGGGAAAGAAAAGGGTTTGGGGATGGCGTGCGCACGTGTGCCTGTTATTTAATCATGTCCCAAGTGCCAAGGAAAAAAAAAAGTCCCTCCGAGATCAGAGCTGGATGAAAGATCTTGATTTTTAGCTGGAGGGGAAAGAGGGAGCTAAAAATCGGCTCCGCCTGAAAAATTCTCATAAAATTTGCAAAATCTCGAAACTGAAAGTTCTGCAGTGCAGAGGTACTTCTGGGCGGTGTGAACAGGGTCGCTTAGGGCCTCTTTGGAACTGTACTTGGATGGGGGCTGCTGTCAGTCAAGCTAATGGTAGGCTCGAGATGCGGGTGGAGGGAACTGACCCTCAAAATAGGATGGCTTTGGGCAAGACTAGAAAATAAATAATCACTCTCCTCCTACCTTCCCCATCTGCTTCTGGCAAAGAGAGGAAACGGAAGCTGTTAATTCCACCCCCAGACCCCAGACCCCAGACCCCAGACCCCACACCCCTTGGTTTGAAAGACAATTCTGACATTTTGGACAGCCCCCTAGGATATGTCAATTGGATTATTGATAATTTGTAATGACTATAGTGGTGGGGTCAGTAGAAGGGCTGTGAAGAGGAAGTGGTGGGGGTGGGCAGGGCTTTCTGAGTAGCAGGGTGTGCATGGTGGGGTGTGGGGTGTAGCTAGAGCTACTCAATGGGTAAGGGCCTGATGGACTTGGTCCTTTAAATTGGTTCTGCAATGCATTGTGGGACTTGGTGCCTGCAGACTTCCCATTTTTTTTAGGCTTTGTTGAAGCTAAAGTGGAACATAGATTTATGATCTGGACACTTACCAAGCCAGGGGCCAGTGAAAAAGTAGAGGCACAGCTAGAGTGTGCAGAGAGGCCAGCCAGGCAGGAATCCAGAGACATTTTATGAAACAATTAGTCCTCCTGAGAATGGTTACATGTCGGCTGAAGGCTAGTCTTGGAGAGGAGAGTCTCTCCCGTCTCAACAACTAGCAACACAAAGAACCTAGTTTGAGAGATAGGAGGTGCTCAGACTCCTCAGGTCAGCTTCCATCTTTAACTGGGGCCAGGAGGAAGAGGGGTAGAATGAAGGAAGACTCTCAGTGGGAGGAGCATCATGGTCACTTTAAGTTTCACCTTTCCTCCCTAAACATGTCACCTGATGACTTTTAGAAAGTCCTCGCTCGTGTCTTAGGGTTTCTATTGCTGTGACAAGACACCATGACCATGGCAACTCTTATAAAGGAAAACATTTAATTAGGGCCGGCTTACAGTTCAGAGCTGTAGTCTGTTATTGTCATGGCAGGAAGCATGGTAGCATGCCGGCAGACTTGGTGTTGGAGAAGGAGCTGAGAGTTCTACATTTTGATCTGCAGGCAGCAGAAGGAGACTGAATCCCACATTGGGCATAGCTTGAGCCTAGGGGACCTCAAGGCCAGTCCCCACAGTGACACACTTCCTCTAACAAGGCCTCCTAATAGTGCCACTCCCTGTGGGCCAAGCAAAACACATGAATCTATGGGGCTGTACCTATTCAAACCCCTACACCTCATCTCCTACTTTCCACTGTCCTGATAAATTTCACCCTGCCTGAAATGCCACCTAAAGACAATGCTGACGCCTAACCCTTGAAAAGATAGTGTGCCATTACGACTAAAGGTGTACCGGGTTATATTATGCCTTGGGTTGACTATCAGTACAATTTATTCGAGGTCATGAAGGGAGATCAGCAGCACAGGAAGAGGAAGAAGCCTCGGTGATGAAATAAGAAGGGTGAGCACAGTTTGATAGACTCTGTGAACTGGTCTTTAGAGAAAAATCCTACATGAGGGATCTTGTTGTCTAGGAATAAGGACGAAGGGAAACAGGAAGATGGACAAGACACATCTCATTTGCTTTAGAAAGGTTTTTTCGTTTTTTTAATTGACATAGGTTTGGTAAGACAGTCTTAGTTTTTAAAAAAAAATTATTTTTAGAGATAATGTCTCCTTATGTAATCCAGACTGATCTTGAATTTACTGTACAGTTTAGGCTAACTTTGAACTCCCGCCTCAATCTTAAAAGTACCAGAATTACAGTTACTGCATTACCATGCTCAGGGTTCTCTCTGAATTTTTTTTTTTTTTTAGTTCATGGAGTCTCTTGTAGCCCATTCTAGCCTCAAAGTCGTACATAGTTAAGGATGACCTTAAACTCCAGATCCTTTCACCCCTGCCTCCATGGTCCTGGGATTATAAGCATGTGCTTCATATCTCTCTGACCCTTAGTAGGACCTGGTACATTCTTGTTCATCAGTAGGCAGATCAGCTCTGTAGGACAGGGCAAGACGACCTGCGTTGTGAATGAAGAGCTGCATGGCATTGGGCTAGTTACATGCAGGAGACTGGTTGCTTAGAAAACAAATGGCTCTGTAGTGTTGAACTCTGTCCATATGAAGTTTGCTTTCACACTCATCTGGGCTTCACAAAAGTCTTCAGGGAAGGAAGAAATGCTAGGCTTATAGAAAGGAGCTGGCTTGCTGTGGATCTCGAGGAGTAAAGTGGCAGAGCCAGGGTTAGGATGCTCAAAGCTCTCAAGTACCAGTGGCTAAGGTAGAAACATCTCTATTAAACATCTTCTGGAATCACCCTGCTTATCAGGGAGATGAGCAAAGAGGCTTCTGAAGGGCTTGGTCTCTGAGTTCTTAATTACTCAAGACAATCTACTCAGAAAAAGTATGCGAGTTTCTGAGAATGCCATCGTTGAAAAATCCCAAGAACCTCACAGACTGCATTTGCCGCGCCTATCTGAATCCTTGCGTCTCAGGACTTCCTCCATTTGGCATCTTCTTGAAGTGCCTGAGACTGACAGTCAGCAGTGATGGGGTTCTCTCCCTTGTTGGCCCCTCCCCTTTCAGAGGCTCATGGGTAATGAACAGTGTGGAGATGTCTGCCCAGTGAAAACTAAGGAGCGTCACCACTAACATGCTTTCCCCATCCCTTGTCGGGATCAGAAGAGATCAGGAAGGAGAGAGAAAGAGCGAGGGACTAAGTTCAGAAGCCAGCATAAGCCTCCCATCTTTTCTGCTTTCCGGTTGGGTTCTCTTCTTCCGGATGGGGGTGTGGCAGCGCAGCAGGTGCAAGGTCTGGCTCGGTCTCAGGATCACTTTCTTCAAAGTTCTCCTGTTTTTTTTTTTTGCCTTTACCCTCAGAAAATTAAAATGTTCTTATTAAATCACGATGATCCATCCATCCTTCCATCTAGCCACTTGTCTAATTAATCACCTGCCTATCCATCTGCCCAGCTATTAAACAGTTACTTAGCACTTACCCACTCAAAAAATCACTCACCGTATCAGGTGTTGGAGGAGACTGAAGGATGACTCAGAAGCAGTCTCTGCATTAGTCAGAGTGCCAGTGAGGAGAGAGAGAGAGAGAGAGAGAGAGAGAGAGAGAGAGAGAGAGAGAGTCTTGGTTAAGACTCTCTGGCTAAGGTTACTGGAAGGGAGCCATGGTGGGTGTATTTGGACTAGGATAAATATATTTAATTGGAATTTGGAACCATAGGCCTCTAACCATCAGCCTTAGAGACTCCACATGAGATAGAGAAGAGAGGGCAGTCTGGCCTTAGACTTCTCTCCTGTCCTCTACATTCCCAATACTACCACTAACTGGCTGGACTCAGCCAGAAAACTAAGAGGGGCAAACGTCAGGGGCGAGGCTTCTTATCTCTACTACAGTACAGGATGGAGTATGGGGACAGGTGTGTGTGTATGGCGGGGGGTGAAGGGTGACTCTGAGGGTTGATAGCTAGGGCCAGACCAGGCCTGGGACAACGACTGGAGACAGAGCATCCAGGGTCTACTTGACTCTAGTCAAATCTGTCTGCCTTTTAAGAATGGCCTCCAGAAGAAAAGTGGGACCTCAGTAGAATATCCTAATGGTCCTTTCAGAAACCCAGTAACAGACTAAGTGTTCTTCCCAACATGGCTGTGCTATGCAAGGTCTAACGGTGAGTAGGGACAATTGGATTGGGTGTACACAGTCTCATGGTGCTTCTTTGAGGGTCCAGTGTCCAGCAAATGATTGTTCCTGACACTCGAGCAATGACCCCACCTCCAGGTCCCATGCAACCCTCCTACCTTAGCCCAAACAACCAGCCATGTACTTCCACAGCCTCTTAGTGGCTGGAATGGCTCCTCTTCCCCAGGTGTTCTCACCCCTCTCCTTTCTGGGTGGATTCATTACTTTTCTTTTGACTTCCAGACTTACTGTCACATCTTTGTAAAGCCATCTCTGTTCTCCTGCCTCTGTTTTCCCTTGGCACTTCTTATGTCTCTGTCATTGTGTGTAGGGTGTGATAGTTGTTAGTTATATTCACTGGTTTTCTTCATTAGCCAATAGTTCCTGGGGCACAGGGCCTCATATTTACCACTTAGGTGTTGCACAAAGTCTGGGCTCAAATTAGTCAATTGACATTGTATTGAGGTCCCAACGGTATTATTGTCGTAAATATGAAGGAAGGAAGCTTCTCTGTTTTGGAGAGCTGTAGTCTTTCCTTCTCTACCAGGGTGATGTTTACCAGCTAGTAAGAGTCATCCATCCCGACCATTGCTGAGTCATGCTTCAGGCTCTAGAATTCTCCTGCTGGGAAGAAATTCCTAGGAGAGTGGGTCTGAGAGCTGAGAGCAGCTAATGGTGCCTTCCTTTTGATGTTTTATAGATGTGACTTCTCATCCCGGTCTGGCCCAGCACCACCAGGTACCTTATACTGGAACAGCTCAGACAGCTTGGCAAGCTTGATCATTTAAGTGAAGTTTTATATGCAGAAAAAAAAATCTTTTTCCTTTGCCACCCCAGATCTTCTCTTCTCTTCTCTTCTCTTCTCTTCTCTTCTCTTCTCTTCTCTTCTCTTCTCTTCTCTTCTCTTCTCTTCTCTTCTCTTCTCTTCTCCTCTCCTCTCCTCTCCTCTCCTCTCCTCTCCTCTCCTCTCCTCTCCTCTCCCCTCTCTCCTTTCTCTGTCTCTTTCGCTCTCCCCCTCTCAAGTAAGAGTACCCCTTCTTCTGGCCTTGCCTAGATCTTTTGGGTCCTGATTGGCCTAAGGGAGGCAGTATTATAAGATTGTCTCTTTCAGGGAACCCATTCTCCTCCCATGGGCTTCTGACTCTATTGATCCAGTCAGCATGGAAAGCCTGGTGGCACCTCTTGTATGCTGGTTAAGTGTTAATGTCTATAATAGTTTCCTCTTAGAATGCTAGTATTTCTATTTCTATTTTTTCCATCTCTAATGCTTCCTCCAGAGAACTCTGTTGAATAGATGGAGATGCTGGTAAACATGAGCCCGTTTATGGGAGATAAAATGAGGCTAGGAGAGGAAAATGAATCATAGGAGGAGACAATGAGATAAATCAGACTCTGGGGTGAAGGTCTGTTCCTAGTCTGGGAGTACTGCTCAAGTCTGCTTCAGGGTTCGAAACTGGATGCTGTGAGGTGGCAACTTGAACTCATCCGTAGGGGTGGTGAGCGTCTCCTACTTCAGTGGGCTGGGGGCAAATGATGGGGCTGACTGAGGTTTCTGTGTAGCACCCCTTCAAGGCCATTCTCTTGGGTTTACTGACAGGATAAGGGAGAGGAGAAGCAAGACTCAGATTGATCTTGGGCTGACAGCCAGGATTTCCCTGAATCTTGGCCTTGCTGGCTTTAGGGCCGTAGACATGTTACTCAGTCTATATGGCTATTGGATTTCTCATTTTTAGGTGGGAGAATTATTTCCTGAAGGTTGTTTAAGTATTAAGTGGGATGGGGGTACAGTCGGTGCCTGGCACATGGCAAATAGGGAGTCTTTAGAATGGGGTGGGGGTAATTTTTACTACACCAGTTTAGCTCCTCTCCCTTGTCTTTAGCTCTGACCTAAAACTTGGAGCTTGACCAAACTGTGGTGGGCGGTCTGGAAGCTTGTGGTCTCCATTGCTTTTAGTCTCTCACTCTCCACTCCTTCCCCTTCCCCACTCCAGTTCTCTGTATCCAGGTGCAAGGAGGAGGAGGTCTCAGGAGGGAACCAGGACTCTTGGCTACGAGGACATGGTGAGTGACAGAAAAGGGTTGGCTCATTCCAAAGGCCAGGGGTTGATCCTCTGAATGCTGGTAACATCTGGTGGGAGCAGTGAAGATGTAAACATAGTAGCTTGGTTAATTGCAAGGAAGGAGCAACAAGAAACCCCAAATGGATATAAGAGCAAAAGGAGTAAAGAGAATGGACAGGCCAGACACAGTCCTGACAGTGTTAGGACATTAGGCTTCCTCTTCATGCCCGTTCCTTCCATTTGGTTCTGCTCCTGATAGCATGAACTGCTTTCACTTCTGGTGGGATCATCCTCATTATCCCAGCGTGCCTTAAGTCCCCCACCCAGTGTGTCTGGCTCCTGGTAGAAGCTCATCCATCTGCCCTTGGCTGTTCTGTCTCTCCTCGACAACTTTAAGCAGGCCCTTATTGGTTCTATCATGCACTTTTCTGAGCTGGCTGCTTACATTCAAGCTGGGGGCTCATTTCTCTGTACCATATCCTCTGTGCCGCGTGCTGCCCCCGTTCTTTGCCTTTATTCTGGGGGCAGTCAAAGCTGGGATTTGCTGCGGAATGGGGCTGGCCTTCACTGTTAACTGGCAAGATTGGATCTGGCTGGGACATTTCCAGGCCATGTGATGAATGGGTCCCTGTAAGTGTGGGTGGCAAGTAGGCTGGCAGGGAGGGGTGAGAAGAGATAGAGGGCCCCTTGACTTCAGTGACAGCCATGGAAATTTCTGTAGATATGGACTCCCTCTTTCTACCACAGTCCTCAGTTCCCTTCCCCACACTTTTTTTTTTTTTTTTTTTTTTGGTGATGCCTGAGGCTAAAGCACAGCTTCTTTTTCTTCTTCTTTTTTTTTTATTAGATATTTTCTTTATTTACATTTCAAATGTTATCTCCTTTCCTAGTTTCCCCTCTGAAAACTCCCTATCCCCTTCCCTCTCCCCTGCTCACCAACCCACCCATTCCCACTTCCTGGTTCTGGCATTCCCCTACACTGGGGCATAGAACCTTCACAGGACTAAGGGCCTTTCCTCCCACTGATAACCGACCAGGCCATCCTCTGCTACATATGCAGCTGGAGCCATGAGTTCCACCATGTGTTTTCTTTGATTGGTGGTATAATTCCAAGGAGCTCTGGGGGGTATTGGTTAGTTCATGTTGTTGTTCCTCCTATGGGGCTGCAAACCCCTTCAGCTCCTTGGGTCCTTTCTCTAGCTCTTTCATTGGGGACCCTGTGCTCAGTCCAATGGATGGCTATGAGCATCTACTTCTGTATTTGTCAGGCACTGGCAGAGCCTCTCAGGAGACAGATATATCAAGCTCCTGTCAGGAAGCTCTTGTTGGCATCCACAATAGTGTCTGGGTTTGGTGGTTGTATATGGGATGGATCCCCAGGTGGGGCAGTCTCTGGATGGTCATTTCTTCAATTTCTGCTTCACACTTTGTCTCTGTAACTCCTTTCATGGGTATTTAGTTCCCCCTTCTAAGAAGGATTGAAGTATCCACACTTTGGTCTTCCTTCTTCTTGAGTTTCATGTGTTTTGCAAATTGTATCTTGGGTGAAGAACTCAAGAAGATAGATTCCAGAGATCCAAATAACCCTATTAAAAATGGGGTACAGAGCTAAACAAAGAATTCTCAATTGAGGAATACCAAATGGCTGAGAAGCACCTAAAAAAATGCTCAACAACCTTAGTCATCAGGGAAATGCAAATCAAAACAACCCTGAGATTCCACCTCACACTGGTCAGAATGACTAAGATCAAAAACTCAGGTGACAGCAGATGCTCACAAGGAGGTGGAGAAAGAGGAACACTCCTCCATTGCTGATGGGACTGCAAGCTGAAATCAGTTTGGTGGTTCCTCAGAAAATTGGACATACTATTACCAGAGGATCCATCAATACCACTCCTGAGCATATTCCCAGAAGATGCTCCAACATGTAATAGGACTCATGCTCCACTATGTTCATAGCAGCCTTATTTATAATAGCCAGAAGCTGGAAAGAACCCAGATGTCCCTCAACAGAGGAATGGATATAGAAAATGTGGTACATTTACACAATGGAGTACTATACAGCTATTAAAAACAATGAATTTATGAAATTCTTAGGCAAATGGATGGATCTGGAGAATATCATTCTGAGTGAGGTAACCCAATCACAAAAGAACACACAGGATATACACTCACTGATAAGCGGATATTAGCTCAGAGGCTTAGAATATCCAAGATAGAGTCCAGCTTCCTTTTTTTGTTGTTTTTTTGAGGGTTTCTCTGTGTAGTCCTGGCTGTCCTGGAACTCACTCTGTAGACCAAGCTGGCCTCAAACACAGAAATCACCTGCCTCTGCCTCCCAAGTGCTGGGATTAAAGGCGTGCGCCACCTTCTTAACCATGCGCCCAGCTTCTTAAACCATGAGTTATGATCCCATTCAAATGCGGCATTGCAAAATAGAAATATTGACAACAATAAAAGGTTTTGGAATATGCAATGACCAAAAGTTAATTCGAAATGAAACTTTTAGGGCGGATGAGATGGCTCACTGGGTGAAGGAGCTTGCCTCGCTAGTGTATGGAGACCCCGAGTATGACCCCTGGAACTCATATAAAGGCAGAGAGAGCCAACTCCACAAGGCAAAATCCAAAGTGTTTCTGGCAGTGCTCCCCTGAGTTGCATCATGCAACCACACTGAAGCCTTGGTTCTGAAAACACAACATGCACACATCTGAGCTGTGCATGCACCATAGTACTCACTGTCAACAAGCGCTGCCTGAAACAGCTTGGCTGGCATTTGAGATGTTGTGAATTGCAGTGTTCTCACCGTACTTTTTACTGAAGTCCTCAACTGCTATTAAATTAATGGTATGAGATGGGTGTGGTGGCTTATACCTTTAATCACAGCATTTGGGAGGCAGAAGTAGGTGGATCTCTGAGTTCAAGGCCAACCTGGTTTACATCGTGAATTCCAGGAAAGCCAGGGCTACACAGGAAAAACCTGTCTTAGAAAAAACAAACCTAACTAAACCAAAACATAAATAGATTAATGATGATAAAATAAAGATTTTATTTATTTACTAGTTTGAATATATTGTTTCACTATGTAGCCCTGGTTAGCCTGAAACTCACTAAATAGACCAGGCTGGACTCAAACTAAGAGTTCTACCTGCCTCTGCCTCTGCCTCTGCCTCTGCCTCTGCCTCTGCCTCTGCCTCTGCCTCTGCCTCTGCCTCTGCCTCTGCCTCTGCCTCTGCCTCTGCCTCTGCCTCTGCCTCTGCCTCTGCCTCTGCCTCAAGTGTTGGAATTAAAGACCTGTGATACCAAGCCCACAAAACAAAGACAATATTGTCTTATCATTCTCCAGCATATAAATACCAAATGAATATATCCTTTGACTGTGTTATGTTAGATATGTTTGATTTTAAAATTTTCTGTTGGAGTTGTTGATTTGAGTTTTTATTTTAAAATCATTAAGTGAATTTTGACCTGGGATTAGACATGGATTTCTGAAAAATTCTGAATGAGTAAATTCTAAACAAACTTCTGCTGTTTTGTACTTAAGTCTTATGCAAAGCAGTATTTTCAGCTCTGATAATTATAAAATAAAAATATTGATAAACTCTAAAAAATATTGGAGATATTCTATGTTCTGAAGTATGAAATATTCAGGCAAGATTCAATTTTATGTAAAAATTTGCAAGCACATCCATTCCATTAGTCTGCTGTCTTAGTAGGGGTTTCTATTGCTGTGGTGAAATACCATGACAAGAGGCAACTTGAAGAGGAAAGGGTTTATTTGGCTTACACTTCCATGTTGTAGTTCATCACTGAAGGAAGTCAGGACAGGAACTCAACCAAGGCAGGAACTTAGAGGCAGGAGCTTATACAGAAGCCATGGAGGGATGCTGCTTACTTGGTTTGCCCCCTCCATGGCTTTGCTTAGCCTGCTTCCCTATAAAATCCAGGACCACCAGCCCAGGGCTGAGACCTCTCACAATAGACAAGGCCCTCCCACATCAATCACTAATTAAGAAAATGCCTTGCAGGCTTGTCTGCAGCCTGATCTTCTGGAGGGATTTTCTCAATTGATATTCACTTTTCTCAGATGACTCTAGTTTATGTCAAGTTGACATAAAACCAGCCAGCAATATGCAAATTTGCTTTTGGCTTTAAAAAAGCTTTGTTTAAAAATATGTTTATGTATGTGGGTATGTGTATATAGGTGCAGGTGCCTTCAGAGGACAGAAGTATTAGATTTAGATATTTTGCAACTGGAGTTACAAGTGGCTGTCAGTCACCTGACATGGTTACGGGGAAGTTTCCAGCCCTCTGTAAAAGTGGTACTCACTCTTAACTGATGAGCCATCTCTCCAGGTCCTTCTTCTGGCTTTAATAAATGGTGAAATTATATACAACTGTCTTAGTCAGGGTTTCTATTCCTGTACAAACATCATGATCAAGATGCAAGTTGGGGAGGAAAGGGTTTATTCAGCTTACACTTTCACATTGCTATTCATCACCAAAGGAAGTCAGGACTAGAACTCAAGCAGGTCAGGAAGCAGGAGCTGATGCAGAGGCCATGGAAGGATGCTACTTACTGGCTTGCTTCAGCCTTTCTCAGCTTGCTTTCTTATAGAACCCAAGACTACCAGCCCAGGGATGGCACAACCCACAATGGGCCCTCCCCCCTTGATCACTAATTGAGAAAATGCCTTACAGCTGGATCTTATGGAGGCATTTCCTCAACTGAAGCTCCTTTCTCTGTGATAACTCCAGTTTGTGTCAAGTTGACACACAAAACCAGCCAGTACAACAACCAAAGAATTGCTTTTATTCCATCTATCTATCTATCTATCTATCTATCTATCTATCTATCTATCTATCTATCTATCTATCTATGTATCTATGTATCTATCTATGTATCTATCTATCTATCATCTATCTATGAACTTCAAAGATAAGCTTATTGAAGTTTAAAAGAAAAAAACCCAGGGCAGGCAAGGTGTAAATTTCAGCAACTGCTGGGCAAAGGGAGCTGAAGGAGATGAATAGAGAAAGCCACGCTGTTTGTAAGCAGCTGCATTCTGGACATGTAGTCACATGGAGAAGCAGAGTTGGGTGGCTTCAGAGAAAAAGAACCCGAAAGCCCAAAGTGTCCAGGAAAAGATCGCCAAGGCTTTGGCTGGTATTCAAAAGAAAAAGGAGGTAGAGAGAAAACCTATGCTTTTCTTAGTCACTCAGGAAACCAGGGGGTTTCACAGTGCCACATGATGGGCACTCTGTGAGCCTCTGCCCTTGGTATTTTTTATTATTTTTCATCTAAAATTTTATTCATTTATGTGTGTGTGTGTGTGTGTGTGTGTGTGTGCCCATGATGGCAGACTCGTGGAGGTCAGAGGACAACTTGCTGGACTCAGCTCTCTACTTTCATCTCGTGCGTCCTAGGCATAGAACTCATGTCATTACATTTCATAACAAGAGCCATTACCTACTGAACCATCATGCTGGTCCTCAAAGAATTGTTTTCAGGTAAATGTTTTGTGATTTATTATTCGCTAATGTTTTATTTATACACCCAGTTCATATATTTGTATGCCTGGAGTTGTGTAAAATTTCTTGGGTGAGTGGAAAACCTTTAAGAAGGTCTGAACTAGAGGAATTTTTCAGAGTGTAGCATTGCAGATCATGAAAGTCCCCATCTTTACTTTGACCCGGGCCCCAGCTAGGGTTGGGGAAAATGGCAGGGTGCCCTTGGCATTTCTGGAGCAGAGCCATGTATTTGCAAGATGGTTGACCATGCTCCAAGGAGCCAGCTTACTGTTCCTATGGACATGTTAGAAAAGAAGCTTTAGACATAGTGCTACATTGACACCAGTTCAGGAACGTGGAGGAAATCATGGCTGGTGACATTGACATGGAGATGTCCATGGTTCTCCCTATACCTCACTGCTGAGACACATGGGCATCCGCAGGGCCGTCCTTACTACCTTTCTATGAAGCTGCATATTTCGCCAACCCTGATGTTCAACAAGACCTGAACTCACCTCTAGCATTTAGAAAGAAGGTAGGTTACAAATCACCGTGAAACCATTGGGCTTCTTCCTGACCATGCCCTCAAAAGTTGTGCTGATTTAACCAGACCCACATCTCATAGGCAGGTCTTGGGCTGAAACACTACTGAAGTCCACCTCAGGACTATGACAGCCTGTGAGAGAGAATTTCCAGTGAACTCGTGTCTTGTCTGATAATCCAAGAAACTCTGGGCTTTCTAGAGATTGGGTTTCCTTTGGCTCAGGCTCTCTTCATTTTGGGTTACTTTCAATGGCCCAGGCTCACATAGGGGATGCAGTGCGATACTGTGGGCTGGGGCAGACTCTAGATTAAGTCCACTTTGGGAAGAGGCAGGCCTGGGGAAATAGCCATGCTGAGTGAGCCTCGAATGCTCAGGAGCAATGGTGCCGGTCAGCTCTCAGCAAGCATGAGGCCACAGGGCTAAGAACAATGCAGGTCTTGTGGAAGATATCCTGACAGGCAGGTTTGCAGAGAGAGAGAATAAATCCAGCTCCTGTGGTTCCTGAAGGTCAATAAACATATGGTTGTCATTAAGAAAACTTCCCCCACAGTTTCTTACATTGGCTTATTTATAACTCTTCATCATCTCTACAGCAACATCACATGGCTTTGTTATATAGCTGTTACTAAAATCATCCTTGAGCTTTTAGTCATTAATATAATATGTAAGATACAAACTGAAACCGAAAAACAACTATTAATAGCTACATCAATTGAACCAGAACTCTACTTTTCTAAGTTAAAATTTTTTGTTTTATTTTAATTGTGTGTGTCTGTGCGTGTATGTGTGCATGTGTGCACGTGCACACACGCACATGGGTCCAGAGAGGGTGTAGGAGTCCCTGGATCTGGAGTCAAGGGTGGTTGTGAGCTGCTTGGCATGGGTGCTGAGGACTGAGCTTGGGTCCTCTGAAGAAACAGAAAGTGCTCTTAACTGCCAAGCCATTTCACCAGCCGCATTCTTCTAAATCCTACATTTTGATACACTTTCCATACTTCTAGACCTTACAAGATGACATGGTGCACTCTTTCTTGTCTCTCTTTACTCCATAACTTTGTGTCATTTGCTCTTTGATAGTCAGGTATTCTTAAAGCTCAAGAATAGTATCCAAGCCATGAGGCCATTCTGCCATCACAGGGACCTGGAGAGATAAGTAAGTGTTGGCTGGTAGAATAGCAGAGTGCATGCTGACCCTCTCTACCCACCTCTTCCTGACTGGGAAATAAGGCGATTCACAACTAGATTATCAGGGTTTAATTCTGAGGTTTAAGTTGGGGTTCAATGCCTGGGTGTTTTTATTCATTTGTTTGTTTGCAGTATTGGGGATTGAACCCAGGGCTTTGTACATGCAGCAAGTGTTCTGTCATTGAGGTACATCCCCTGCCTTCATTCAGAGGATGTGATAAGCTAGTAGCTATACAGAAGAGTTAGCATTTCAGAAATGGCGGTTCTTAGTGATGATTAGAACAAAGGGAGGATTTCCTGTTGAGGTTGAGGTTAGAACCAGAAGCTTGGGCCAACTCAGCATGGCAGGGGAGGCTGGAGCTTGAACCTGCTGTCGCTGTTAGGGAGCTCCCGGGCCTGGAGCCCCAGCAGAACTCATGCTTTCTTGAGGACCATGTAGGGTCACTGGTAGTGTGGGAAGGACCCGGTAAGAAGTTCTGTATGGGAAACCTAAGTTCCTCTGGCCAAACCCTAGGGCTCAGAGATCTTGAGTAGTGAGTAAAGGTGATGTCTGTAGAATGTCCCTCCTTTGGCTCCTGGGAGGATGAATGGAAGATTTGAGATGCTGGAAGTCTTCTCATGTGGTAAGTTCAAAGCGTAGAAAGTGTCTCTCTTCTCTATAGATTCCAAACAGACTCTACTAAAATGTAATTAAGTTCCAAGACCCTGAAAATCAATCATGCTCCTAAGAACTAATACCTTGGCTTGGTGATTAGACGTGAAGGGAGCCAGGGGCAATTACTCCCTGATGAGAGAAACTTAGTTTAGAGGTCCAAGTGCTTGGAGGGTTGGTGGGGTGAGGATAAGGTGATGAAGCAGCCCCTAGGGTCTAAGAGTAATTACACATCACCTGCTTCTTTGGTCTGAAGGTCCCTATGGGCTATGAAGTCCAACTCCTGATCAATAGTTGAACCTCAGGAGATTTCCACCATATTGAAGGAAAAGGGAGACAAAACGATGACTGAGTGAAGAGCTCAATTAGCCCATCAGTCACTGTTTTGTCTCCAGGCTTCCTGACAGCACCAAAGAGAGAGAGAACAAGTGGGAAGAGAAGATAGCTTGCCAGCTGGATGTGGTGATTCATGCCTGGAATCCCAGGATCCAGGGCAACGAGACAGGGGGATGGCTATAAGCTTGAGATCAGCCTAAGCTACAGAGTGAGATCCTGTCTCAAAATACCACAAAACAAAAAGACAGCTTGCCATTTAGCCACCTTTGCCTAGATGTGCCTAAGGACCTGGTCCTGCCTGGACATACTCCTTAGTTGAAGGTCTTTGACCAGCCTTTCCTGGAAGAAGATAACACTGGACAGGGATAGAAGGTCCTGGGGCTCAGCAACATAAGTAAGCAGCAGAATGTTAGCAATTGGTGACTTTAGGGGAGAGATAGGTGAGTATCATTTACAAGTCACTTGTAGAGCAGATATTGTACAAATAAATCCATAAGGCCCCTGCTACCTCTTCCTAGTTCTCTACTTTATGGGAGGATGGGTTGGAGGTTGAGAGCTAGGGGGAGGGAAAAAAGAAATGGGAGAGCCTGTGTACAGGGAAAGGGCTGGGTGCAGGGAGGAGGGATGATAGATGGAGGTTATAGATGGAGACTCTTAGCACTCAGTCTGCTGACCACGTAGGACTAGCTCAGCAGCTGAGGATGTTGGAGGACCAGCAGAACAGTGGGGGATGATAACGATGACTTGTCATTTGAATACTGATCAGTCCAGCACCAGGTTTCTCCCCAACTAGACAGATAGGCCCAGTGCCATTCACAGACTCAGCTGACTCAGCTGCCACCTGCCTCCAGTTGCTTCTATGGGAATCAGGGTGGACTGAAGGGAGAAGGGTGGAGCAGAAATGAGGGAGGGAGGGAGGGAGGAAGGGAAGGAGAGACCTTTCTAGAAGTAGTTGCCTCTGTTTTTTCCCCCTGGGGGTCTAGTACAACTCCATGTTGGCTCAAAAGCCTGCTGAGTGTATATGTCTAAATGGCCTGTAGCAGGGTAGCCTAGGGCAGAGAAAGGAACAGGGGCAGAGGTGACTGCTGAGCAGTGTCGGGGGCACATCTGCCTCAAGGTGTGCTGGGTCCGGGAAGTGGGAATATGGAGGAAGGTCCCAAAGGGTGTGTCCAAAAGCACCAGGAAGCAGGTCAAAGGCTACACACACACACACACACACACACACACACACACACACACACTGGGAAGGAACATTACTCCAGCTTCCTGCCTGGCTGTCACCTTAAAGCCCGCCCTCAGAGCTCCCTTTTCTCTCCCCCAGTTGGCCTCATTCACTCATTCATTCAGGCAAGTGCTTCTACCTCTGGCTGTTCTCTCTTTCTTTTTCTGTTTTCATCTTTTTTTAAAAAAGAATTTTATTAGATATTTTCTTTATTTATATTTCAAGTGTTATCTCTTTTCCTGGTTTCCCTTCTGAAACCCCTATCCACTCCCCCTTCCTTCTGCCTCTATGAGGGTGTTCCCCCACCCACCCATCCATTCCCACCTCACCAGCCTGGCATTCCCCTACACTGGGGCATTGGACCTTCAAAGGACCAAGGGTCTCTCCTCTCATTGATGTCCAATAAGGCTGTCCTGTGCTACATATGTGGCTGGAGCCATGGGTCCCTCCATGTGTACTCTTTGGTTTGTGATTTAGTCCCTGGGAGATCTAGGGGGGGTCTGGTTGGTTGACATTGTTGTTCCTCCTATGGGTCCACAAATCCCTTCAACTCCTTCAGAACTTTCTCTAACTCTTCCATTGGGGACCCTGTGCTCAGTTCATTTGTTGGCTGGGAGCATCTGCCTCTGTATTTGTGAGGCACTGGCAGAGCCTCTCAGGAGACAGCTATATCAGGCTCCTGTCAGCAAGCACTTGTTGGCATCCACAGTGGTATATGGGTTTGGTAACTGTATTTAGAATGGATCCCTAGGTGGGGCAATCTCTGGATGGTCATTCCTTCAGTCTGTGCTCCACACTTTGTCTCTGTATCTCCTACTGTGGGTATTTTGTTTCCCATTCTAAGAAGGACTGAAGTATCCACACTTTGGTCTGCCTTCTTCTTGAGCTTCATGTGGTCCATGAATTGTATCTTGGGTGTTCCAAGCTTTTGAGCTAACAGCCACTTATCAGTGAGTTCTTTTGTGTGTTCTTTTGTGACTCGGTTACCTCACTCAGGATATCTTCTATTTCCATCTATTTACCTAAGAATTTCATGATGTCATTGTTTTTAATAGCTGAGTAGTTCTCCACTGTGTAAATTAACCATACTTTCTGTATCCATTCCTCAGTTGCAGGACATCTGGGTTCTTTCCAGCTTCTGTACCTAGGAGCTAAGGCTGTCCCACAGCCCTGTGCACACAAATCCCGCCAGGAGAAAGCTGGTCTCCCAGGAGTGCTCTCACTCCTAAGCTCAGAGATGAGATCGCCACTTTCACCTCAATAACTAACTGTTCAAAGTGGGACTGGCCAGGAGTGCATAGGGCCCAGGAACAGTGGAGTGGCTGGGGACAGGATCCTTCCAATCTCCACCTGCACCCCTGAGCTTAGGCTGTCCCACAGCCCTCTGTACCCAAACCCCACCCAGGAGAGAGCTGGTCTTCTCAGGAGTCCATGCCTAAGATCACGGGCTTATAGGCCCACCGGAGGGACAAGCTCCAGTCAGAGACAGCAAGACCAACTAATACCAGAGATAACCAGATGGAGAGAGGCAAGCGCAAGAATCTTATCAATAGAAACCAAGGCTACTTGTCATCTTTATAACCCAGTTCTCCCAGCACAGCAAGTCCTGGCCATTTCCTTTCTGCAGTTTTCAACCAAATTTTGAGCTCTTTCCTTTACAGGTAAAGTGACTGACTAACCCAGGGGAGTGGCTAGAATCAAGCATCTTATATATTACTTCTATTTCCCATTGCTTTGATGAAATACTCTGACAAAAGCAATTTAACAGAGAAAGGTTTTATTTTAGCTCATACTTCCAGGTCAGTCCGTCATAGCTGTACCATAGCATTCTAGGTGGCAGTAACTTAGTCAACCCCACAGACAAAACCAGAGAGAGAATAAATGCATGCATCCTGTGCTCAGTTGCTTTCTCTGCTCTTGTACAGTTCAGGATTTTCTGTCTAGGGAATTGTGCCACCCACAGTGGGCAGATCTTCACACCTCAACCAACATAATGAAGATAATGCCTTGCCCCACTCCCAGACACGAAAAAAGTTTAAAATGATCTAGACAATCTTTTATTGAGAGTCTAATTCTAGATAGTGTCAAATTGATTAATGAATCTCACAGAGGGACTTTGGTTTGAACCCCAGATCATCCGTTTACTTGGGTAACTTAAGGTCATTTCTTGAAGACTCATCTCACAGTCTTTAAAATGGAGACAACATTATACTTCCCTCATAAAGCTAGCATAAGGATTAAAAATGAATCAATTAGCACAGAGCCTGGTTCATAATACAGAGCTGTGATTGTTGGTATGGTTCAGTATTAACATGCCATTTCCCCTTGACTTGGGCTGCTTTGGGATTCTTAGAGGCAGGGAGATGGATATCTAAGAAGCACTCTGAACATTTGGGTCTGAATAGTTCTTTCAGTGCCTTCAAATCAGACTCTTTATTCTGGTGATTAGGCCTTTCCTCCTACTTCACCACCTCTCAGACCTCATTTGAATAGGTGAAGGGTCTCTCCTCTCCCTTCATGCCTGGCTCCTTCTCTCAGGAGCCGATCTGCTGGAATCTGTGCTTTCCTCTCAAGCCACCTGGACTGCTCTTCTGACTCAGTACATCTGCTGAGCGGGGCAGCTGTTTTTCTTTCTCTGACCAAGCTGCTAATGGCCCATTTTCTGTGATTCATAATTACCTTATTCCATTATACAGGATCGTTCTGACTGGATGGTGGGTGATCCTGGTTGCTCAACACACAGGAGCTGACATCTGCCCTGTTCAGTGAGCCCTGACCCTTATCTATGGGCATGGTTACCTTTTTCCCCATGAAAGCTGGCATTGTCCCCCTTCCTGGAGGCTTAGAGGGGAATGTTTCTAGGCCCTGAAGGCCTACCCTGAATTATGCAGGACAGACTCCAGCACAGGCTGCAGGAGACCAGTCACCCAGCTTGCTGAGAGCCGGTGGTGACACGCACATTCTGGAATGTGTTTGCATTCACCAAGTGCCTCCCATGTGACCATGGGTTATTGCATTCACCCCATAATGGCCCACTGACATTGATAACTGATCCTTCCACTAATATACGCATGCAGAACTGAGGCCACATGAGGCTAACTGATCTGTCCCAAGCCATAGGTGACTGATTTGGGATTTGAGTTCGGGAGTTTGGTTGTGAAACTTGTGTTCTTAATCCCTTGGTAAGTGCATGGAAAGTAGAAAAGTCCAAAAGTTTTCCTGCTTCCTTCCTTCTCCTGGAGAGTATTTTTATCTACCAATACCACCCAGACAGCTCATGCATTTGCAGTGCAAGGCACTTGGTTGTTTTGCAATAAACAGAAGGTTATAGATCCCCCTAGCTCTCCAGATATACCCTGGAGACAATTAAATACAGAAAACAGAAAATGTTGAGGGGAAAATAATTCTGCATTATGAAACCAAATAGAAATCGCTTTGAAGTATCTGTTGTTTTAGGATTATCCATGAGTGTGGATAATCAGAAGAGTGGGCTGTATTATTATGCACACAACTTAATCTGCATCCTCCAACAACGTCTGCAGTACAATTTTGGACAACAAATTAGTTTCAGACGAGGGACTCTTGCTCCTCCTTGAAAAACATTCTTCATTTCAAATTAT
Organism: Mus minutoides; assembly: GCA_902729485.2. Taxonomy (NCBI): domain Eukaryota; kingdom Metazoa; phylum Chordata; class Mammalia; order Rodentia; family Muridae; genus Mus; species Mus minutoides. Next base: position 936,349 of record LR750027.1, on the reverse strand, counting down.
CCCCATTGCCAGCCATCAGCGCTGACACGAAGGCAGAGAATTAAACTGTTGATACAATCCTGGCCCCCGGCTGCCTCCTGCCTGCTCATCACAGATTCTCTTTGTGTCTTCCCCTTCAGGGGATGTCCTGAGCAGGGAGGAGGAGCTGGGCAGCATTATGGTGGCTTCAAAGCTTTGCCCAAGCTTTCTTTTCATCCTCCTGGAGGCGGGTACTCTTTGAGAAGCCTTTGGATGATTCTGGAAAAGGGGCCAGCTCAGAGGAGCCTGGGAGCAACTGGGAAAAGCTTCTGCCAGGGAAGAACATCCTGTCAGGAGACCACCCCAGACAGGAAGGGCCACATGCCCCCTTGTCCCCTGGTCCCTGGCAGCCATTGTGGAGTAAAGATGTTTCTCTAGAGAACCACCAAGGCAAAGATGTAGCAGGCTGTGTTGCAGAGTCAGAGGGAGTCAGTCACTCTGCAGAGCAGAGCCAGCTTTTTTCGCTTAACCGAGCCTTGTTACTGCTCTTGGATGGGAGGGCCCTCTTCATTGCCTGTGGACAAGGAAACTGAAGCTTAGAGCAGCTGCCACTTTCCCAAAGTCACACTGTCTTTGAGGGATTTGAACTCTGACCTATGTTCGGTTCTCGTCTATGACTTTGTTGACCTCTGTCAACCTGTCTCTGTCTGGGTCCAGCCCCAGGTAGAATTGCCATCCTCCTTTTTTCTGGACTGGTCTCTTACACCCACCAAGTCCCATAGTGTGGGTGTCAGATGGTCCTCAACTTTCTGTAGGGGGAAAAGTCATATCAGAAACTTTACAGGGTGGTGTCAAAAGAAAATAGAATTGGCTGCGTGGCTTTCAAGCATGGAATGTGGGTGTTTTTAACAGTACAATAAAAAATCACATTTGGTGGGGAGATCAAATTAGAACATATGAGGAAAGGGTGCTCTAGCAGCACGTGACAGATGACCTTCCTTCTAGCCTGTCCACACAGGTGGCACTCAACAGTCCTGCCCCATATGAATTTGCTTTAGTTCTTTCCATAGTAGCAAACAGAAAGGCTTTACTCCCTGCTCAGCAGGCTGTTTGCTGTCCTAAGGGCTTTGCCTCATGTTTCTTTGCTTTACATAACATCAGTTTCTACAACAAACTACTGATGTGGGTACAATAATCTTTTCCAATTTAAAGATGGGGACAGGGAACAGCTTGGTCAAGGTCTTAGAGTAAGAGGCAGAGGGGATCTGAACTTGAACAACCTGGCTCTGAAGTCAGTGCTTTAAACCAAGCTCTCAGACTCCCCGTTGTTCCAGCTTTGTGCACAAATCCTTTGCTCTTCTATAGCAGCGTGCTCTCTTGGACACCTTCCTTCCTCAAGGTCTCTTGCTTGTTATGCTGTGATCTGCTGTCTGAGGACAGCTATTACCTTGATGATGGAGTCATGCCCTTGGCTTCTCCTTCTCTGTGTGATATGTTGCATCTTGCAAAGACCAGGTATATTTGTTTGTTTATTCATTCGTTTATTTAGTGTGTGTGTGGTAGGTGTACTTTCTGTTGCATGCATACATATATGGAGGTCAGAGAACAATTTGTAGGAATCTGTTTTCTCTTTTCACCCTGTAGTTCCAGGTTCTCCGGGCTTGGTGGTGAGAGCCATCACCTACTGAGCCATCTCATCAGTCCTGTGAGTATCTCTGCATCTTCTTTCACCTCTTCTCCTGAGGAGCACTGGCTCATTTGATATATGTACTCTGACTGTACATTCTATCCTGGACCCAGCCTGAGTGTTGAGAGGTATGGAAGCCATACAGTAGACACTAAGAAAGTCTCCTTTATATGTGTGTGTGTGTATATACACACACACATATACATATATGTATATATATGTATATATACGTATATATATGTATATGTATATGTGTGTGTGTGTATATATATATATATCTCCTTCATTCATCTTTGCATTTACCCAGAAAACAAGAAAAATTGAAGATCCAGGGCAGCTTGGAACAAAAAAGCCACTGCATTATGGCAAACTGAAAGGGTCAAGGCTAGGGCTTCAAGGTCTTCAAGAAGGGACTTAGTGTGCTGAGGACAGTAGTCACCGAGTCATTCATTTCTCCCCAGACTCTTCAGTGACAACCTATCTCCCTGTCTCAATGGCTGTACGTAAAACATGCCCACCTACTTGTAATTTCCTGTACCCCATTATCTCACTGAATCCAGGCCACGTAGGTTCAAATCCCACTTCTGTCTTACTTTATGACCTTGGCTAAGCTGTTTAGCCCTTTATAAACGGAGGATGATAATTGTATCTGCCTTAGAGCTTTGCTCTGGAGACTAAAGTTACCATGAAAGAGGTAGGGTGCCCCTTCCCACTCTGGTCTAGCCAGCTGCTGTCTTTGCTCTCCACCGTGGAGGCATGTTTCCACCTGTCTGCATGGGCTGTTGTTCTTCCTTCAGCCACCTGCCTCACTTACTCCCTTGCTTCCTGAGCTCTGCTCAGATGCCTCCTTGTCTTCTACCCGCCACTTCCAGCTTAATAATGTGCCACCTGGCACTCCCGCTGCCTTCTGCCTTTATTTTCCTTGCCATTATCGCTACACAGCATCTGATGCACGTTACATACTCGTCTTGCTCTTTATGTCTTCCCCACACTGTTTCCAATAGTGTTTTGTTATTTACCAGCTCCACGGCCTTGCTTTCTGTGTGGCAGCATTGCTGGTGCCTGACCACAATAGATGCTCTTTAAATGCTTTCATAGGAAACGTGGGAGGGTGGTCTCTCCCCACGGTTGCACTGCTGGCGTTTAGATACAAGCTAAAAGTTCTCTCTCCCATCAGTGCAAAGTCACTCCCTAACCATGTGGACCATATATGAAAGGGGATACCATGTTCTAAAGACATCACCAGAATCTCTAGTCCCATTCTGCTCTGCTCTCACTTCCCAGTCCCCCTTGAACCTGGGTTTAGCTGGAGGTTCTTGCAAACTATGATNTGAAATCTTAGACAAGTATATTTGAAAAAAAAATAAACCTTACCAATTAAGGGGAAAGTTCTAAGCAAAGACTGGCACAACATTATGTTTAGCAGTGACCACATGGACCATGATGCAGCCAAAGTAAGTGGCTTTGTACACAGTGCAAAATGTTACTTCTTAAAGTAAAAATATTTATTTGATTTTTTTCAAGTAAAAAAAATACCCACCATGCCAAATTGTATCTGCATTGTGAATATGACTGTAAAATTATGTGTGCATATAAATAAAGGACTATGGTGGAACAAAGAAATACCCAATGTGTTAGATAATAGGCCAGGGAGCTTCTCATTTTAAATTGTTTTTTAAAAAATGTTGTTTGGGTGTTATATAGTAAGTAGAGGAAATACAAACTCTAAGCAAACAGTCAGGTCCTTGCCTCCCCAGAAAAGGATTTTATGCCCCTCTTGACATCTCTCTAGCCCAGAGAGAAACTTCTAGACCCACTAGGGAAGCTTTCCATTGCTTATTAGGTACCTGGCACATGTCAGTACTCCACTCTCTATTGAGCTGGGGCTGGGGCAGGCAGCATGTAAATCACTCACAGCCCTGGAGAAGCTCACTGTCAGGTGGCAGAGATTGACATATAGGCAAACAATGGATGGGAACGTAGGACACAGTCATGAGTGTGGTAATAAGGCACAGGCGAAATCCTGGGCAAGCTCACATAAATCTGCTCTCGTGGAACCTGGGAAGGTAAAAAGAGGAGTTGACATTGATCTTGGTCTTGAAGGAAGATAAGAGTTTGTCAGGTAGAAAAGGAGATGTGTTGGGGTAGTCAGTAGTTTAAAGAGTTTGTGAAGACAAGGAACAATATAAGGTATGGGGTATTTGGGTAATGATGAGTGTCTCTATTTGGACGGACTATATTAATTTATTAATCTATTCAGCCAGAGATTACTGTGTACTTATTGTGTGGCAGATGTTGAGCTAGATGCAAGTCATGAACTTCTCTCTGCCACGAACACTGAGCATAATAACAGCAGCAGACGAGTATTGAATGCCAACACCGCAAAGTGGCTCACAGATTCTTCCCGACAACAACGCAGGCAGGAGGGCATTGTTCTTAGTCTCATCTATAAATGAAACATCATCAAGGTAGGTGTTTGGAGAAGGAGACATGAGCCGAGTCCTGGGGCCCAGTAGGTATTAGGTATGGGAAGTGGGCATGGGAGGAAACACGCAAGGGATTTAGGATGATGTGGATGATAGAGCCAGTGAGGCTGGTTGGGGCCAATTTAGGAAAGCCATGGGTGCTCTGTCAGGATGCTGAGACTTCATTCTGTAAACAGTGGTGAGTTCACCAGCATTTCTGGTCTGTTTTTAATCAGGAGGCTGAGTCACTTGGACAATGACTCAGCCACACTCACTGTGAAGTCCAGTGACTTGAGATAGTGGGAAGAATGGTACTGATGATCTAAAAATAATGGACGATTGGAAACATCACCACCCCATGGGGGTTTTCTACCTAGTTAACTCTAGGTCCTTGACTTCAGCACGTGTTTTATCTGCTTGCTATGAGCGCACCTGTGTCCAATTCCTTGTATGTGTGTATGTTCATGCATGTGTAGCATGCACATGTATGTGAAGTCCAGAGAAAGACTTTGGTTGCTATTTTTCAGGTCCCATCTACCTTAGTTTTTTTGGGACAAGATTTCCCTTCTGGCTTGGAACTTGCCAAGTAGGCCAGACTTTCATGACTCGGTGTCACTCGGTGGACACAGACAGAGAGACTGTGACTCTAATAACGTTCACGTACATATCTATTGTTGTTGTTGTTGTGGGGGTAATAAAGACCCCTGACTTAAGTCCAGGAGCACAAACATTCTGTCGTGAAACTTGGTAGTGACGTCGGGGGCTCCCCTCGAGGACTCACGGTAGTCCGGTCAGATGTAAGCAGGGCCGAGAATGGCAGGATGAAAACCAAAAACCAAAAACAATTAGCCCACAAAAATCTCTAAGCTATGGTACCAAGAAAGGTAGCTGGGAGCTCTCAGACCCCCAGAGATTGGGGTTGCTGGGATGGCTGGAGCTGAGAGAAACTTGGAGGTTTTAGTAAAGTGCTGGCTTCAGATGAAGGGGAGAGAGTGATTAATGCTGCAAGCTGCACAGAACAGCCAATTGAAAAAGCTATAAAAGCCAGAACAGCCCAGGAAGCGTTGACCCTGAAGCTTGTCTGCAAGAGGGGATCATTTCCTCCTCATTTTATTACAGCGATGCAGGGACACTCTGTGAATAGAATCCTGGGGAGCTGTCAAGTCTGAAAGTGGGTGACTGTAGGACAGAGGTTTTGATCTTTCCTCTGAGAAAGTTGTCTCTCGGGCCCATGAATTTCTTTGAGTTACCTCTAACCCACCACTCCGTTAGCACCTCCAATAGTTAAGAGAGAGCTGTTGTTTAAATTGGTAAAGGAACCTGCCTATAAATAACTGCAAACTCCAGAACCACCTTCTGTGCCAGGCACACAGGACCAGAGGCTTGAGGTCAAAACCCAGCTCCGTCGCTAACTTGGGAAAGGCACGTCATCCAGCGCACCTGCTTCCACCCTGTGACACGAGGGGGCCGGACAGCACGGTTTCTAACCCTATGCCCTCCACACTGTGATGTTTGTGAATGTTTTCTTACCGCTACCGAAATCAAAGGCCATTGATGAGAGAGATGGAAAAAGTGCAGGCTTATTATAACAACAAGGTTTAGAGAGATGGTGGGCACCGAAGGAGATGGGCAGGGGGATCTTCTCTGAGTGCAAGGAACTAGAAGGTGTCTTATCTAGGAAAAAAAAATTTAAAACCATAATGAAAGCATGTCCAGTCTCTCTGCTTTCTATTACCACCATGCCCTGACTTATCTAAGCAATGCTGGTAATGGAATTCTGCCCCTCACCTGCATGGAGGATCCCAGCTTCCTGTATGACCCTTTGTCTTACAGCACTGCCCCTTTGGCTTTTCCAACTGCATGGAGAGGGAATCTCTTTAAAGTGTTGTATTAGCTACTTTTCTTATTTCTGTGACAAAGTACTCGAGAAAAGCAACTTAAGGAAGGGCTCCCTTTGGCTCAAGTTGAGGGAGGAGGGTTCACTCTGACAGGACACGAGAGTGCTAGTTGCATCCTTGCTTCCCACCTTTTGATTCCTTCTGGCACTTCAGACCATGGGACAGCGCCCGCTCAGGGTGCATCTTCCTTGTCCCCCAAATCTCTGGGAATGCCCCCACAGACAGGCCTAGGGGGTTTATGTCCTGGGTGATTTGAAATCCTGTGCAGCTGAAGTCAAGATTAACCGTCACAGGTGTCAACTGTTACCCGCTCTTGACCTTGCTGTGCCTCCAGTAAAGGAGAGTGATGACTTGTCAGCATAGTTTCCATAGCAACTAGGACACGACAACAGATAATGATAGGCAGAGGCAGCAGCCATGCAGAGATCTGAACCTGGGATGAGATGTGTGAACCTGTCCCGATAGGCTGTGTGATTTAGGAAGTTTTGAGCCTGAGGGTAGGGTATGACATTACCCAAAGGCCCAGCTCAGGTTGGACATGGTCCCTGACAACAGACCCTGCCTCTCAGGTCATCCTACCCTCACCTTCCTTGGCTGTTTTCCTTGTCCCACTGGTGCAGTTTCTTAGAAACGATCTCCCTTGCTCTCTGGGCCATAGCAGCTGCCATCCTGTGGCCTGGATTTCCTCTTCACCCTGTCTGGGTTTCTAGGAGCTCTGGCATCCTCCGGGGGCACCTGAGCTCTGTATTGGGGTCTTTTTATTATTATTATTACAAACTCAGTCCCTTTGGCTCTCAGACACCTGTCTGCGGTCGTCTGTAGCAGGCTCCCCAAGAAGGGCTTCCCGACAACAGAACAGTTCCTGCACATTCTTTGTGGACATAATGGACTGCTCTGAAGCATGGCAGAGGGCCTTCTGGGAAAATCGGGTGAGGTGGAGCAAGAGGGTACCAACCCCAGGCCTGCGGAGTTACTCAGAGTTATTTCTGTAGGGCTTGGGGTACTCTTTTTCCTTTCTGTCTCCCTCAGCTCCCCTTTCCTCCTCTACTATGTCTTCATTTTAAAAAATATTATTTTATTTTAAAATATTTTATTTTAATAAGTGTATGGGTATTTTACCTGGATGTATGTCTGTACACAGAGGAAAGGAAGATTCTAGGAAGAAATAAATACTTCCTCTGAATCTCATTTGGAAATGATCTCTGTCAGCCCGTGGTTGTAATTTTTCTGGAGTCATTGGAGGGTTCTGTCTGCAAGGGCTTGCTCTGTTGGGTTTAAGCTGTTACTTGAGCTCTCTATGATTCTAGTCTCCATGAGCCCAGGCAGGTGTTGTACACACATGGATCCCTGACCCTGTCTCCTGGAAGCTAGGGTAGTTCCCTGTGAGCCTGGCTCTTGTGCTGGAGCTGTTTTCTGTCTGTGGTCCCTGGAATTCTGTCTTTCCACTTTCTGTTGAAATCCTTGTTTTTCACAGCAGGATGCACCCCACTTACACACACTTACTAATTGTTTCAAACACTTTAATGCTGTTCTTTTCACAGCAAGTGCTGGGTTATTGCACCACATGCATTACTACACTGTAGTGGATATTGGTCTTTTTATCATGGGCTCAGAAAGCAACAAGCCCACTCTAGGGTTAGGACTCTCTGCTTCATTATTCTCTCGCAGTAAAAGCTAGAGGAAGAGTCTCTCTTTCCTAGCCCAGGTCATGAGGGAGCTGGTCTGTCAGGGTGTTCAGCTAATCAGTTCTGACTGTCTCATAGTTTGAAGCTTGAGGGAGCCTCACTAAGATTCAGGAGCAGCTCTGATGTTACTTATAGGTGACTCAGAGCCTCTGAGATCTGGCTCTCAGCCATGTTGTTTTTGGTATCCCTAGACTGCTATGGGCTAGTATATCCATAGAGATGCTGTCCTACATGTATGGGCTCTGAGGAGTGACCTGGGTTGTTTCTGCCAGATATCCTGGGTATTTGGCTTGTTTCTCAGCACAGTTTTCCAGTTGATGGTTGATCTTATGAATTATTTGATATTCGTAAAAAAAAGTGTGTGTGTGTGTGTGTGTGTGTGTGTGTGTGTGTGTGATAGGGGATTATTATTTGAGACAGGGTCTTGCTGTGTAGTTTAGGTTTTCTTTGAGCTTACAGTATTCCTCCCTTAGTCTCTTGAGTGCTGGGATTACAGGTGTGTGCTGTCAGATCTGGCTCCCCTTTCCTTAATGCTAGCCAGAAAGAAAGAAACCTAATTTATGTGATTTGATTTTTGTCTTCCCGATTCAAACACTGCAGAATAGAGCATATAATTTGAATCCAATTGCAATTTCGAACCTGTGCTTCCCTTGGCCACATGAGTGGAGATTGGGAGAGGAATGGGGGAGACAAACATAATCATAACATTATCTCCTGGGCTCTCCATTATCTCTGACATCAGAGAACTCAAGACCTTCCTTCCAAGAGCCTCCATGGTAGCATTTCTATGCCTTTAACTGCTTAGCATTTAGCCCCACAGCTCTACCTTTGCCCACTCCAGAAGTGTCTGGGGGAATCTGCTCTTGTAGGGATTTTCTTCTTGTATGACTCATCTGTCCGTGTGCTGGCTGGCTTGTTTGAATCATATCCACTGACCAACCATTAAGACAGAGTCTCTCCTCTTTGGTAAGTCCCAGCTATTGTTGATATCATTCTCATCCATGATCTGGTTTCAGAAATGGCCATGAGCCGAGGTGACCTCGCTTTTTCTAGTGCCTGATGGCCTGAGCATTTCTTACGTCATTCCAGTCCTGCCCATCACTGTGGAAATGATTCTAAAGCCTTGTGATCTTATGACAGGTTACATCCGATATGATGTGACTAAGTGTAAGGAAGGAGGGGACTGAACATAAAAAGAGGGAATCTTGAGAGCCCCCAGTATATAAATTGGATAATGTTCTGTGTTCTAAACCAATAGAATGGGGAATCTAGGGAGAGGCAATGCTACACTAGGAAGATTGTACCTTCCAGAAGAACTTAGCCGAAGTTCAGGGAGTAGATAATACAATTGGAAATATAAAACCATTGTTTATGACAAATGAGTACATCAGCTATTTTTTTTCTTGTATCTAAGCCAATGCCCAACTTTGCAAAGTTCACTCCTCTGAGCTTCCAGTATGCTTGTTATAAACTGTGGACCACTAAGTCTAAGAACAAAGCTTCCCAAACAGCTCATAATTCAGGGACGTAGTGTTGACCAGGTCCTGGAGATTCTGCCTTTGGCTACCATGTCATCTGCCAAGCTAGCAGGTCTTACACTGCCCCTAGGAGCATAGGAGCTGGCAGTGACTAGGAATCTCAGTAGCAAGCAGAGAAGCTGGGTTCTATATACTCAGCTGCCATTCAGGACCAAGGTGTAGAATTGAATTGCTGAGGGTTGGGGTGGGCGGTGTGGCACAGAACTAGAACACAGTGGTCAGAATGTATTTTTCTTTAATTGCATCTGTACTTTAGGAATTTCAAGTCTAAATATTACATGATATTAAAAGTTTGGGGCAGGGTGCAGTTGAATAGGAGTGATTATTCATGTTCCGTGACACAGTCAGATAACTTGGTTGATAACAATTAATTGTATGTTTTGAAATAGCTAGCAAAGAGTTTGAATGTTCCCAACACGTGATAAGTGTTAGCGATGACAGATATGCCAATTACCCCAGGCCATCATTACACACTGGATTCCTGCATTGAAGTTCCACACTGAACCTTAGAAGCAAGCACCATTGCTGCCTGTCAGTTATCTTTCTTTCAAGTTTGGGAATGATGGGATTCTAAATTCCTGTCTTGGGCCGTCATGAGACACATTACTATATTAAAGGTGTTGAGCCTTGTGATTATAAACAAAAACAATACCTGCTATACAGGTAAGCAAGACTTTTTAGCTAGAAGACATTTTCAAGAAGTGATTTTTCTCAACTTGAGAAGCATCTTAAATGGCTGCCAGCTGAGCCATAAGATGGCTTTTTAAAATGATTATTGTATAATTATAAGGCACTATGATGCACATAAGTGGCTCTCAAATATTAGCAAATGAATACTTTATGAAATAGGTTGTGCCAGTCAATCCCTTTACATCACTCCATGCCCCATCTGGCTCTCATCCGTCCCCTCTCCAGAGGTCACTCTGGGTTGAATTTTCGTCATTTCTCTAGTTATCATCAAACAATACATTGCTTAGTTTAATCCCTTTAAATTGTCATATCAATTTGGAACCACTCTTTTTTTTGTAGTCTTGTGAATTGTTTTTCCCCCTACCAAGCATTATATGGGTGAGATTTATCTGTGTTGACAAATTCTAGAGTTGCCTCACTTTCCTAGTTGTTTAATATTCTATTATATGCTATTATCACAAGCTACGTATCCATTTTCCTATCAAGCATTTAAGGTTCCTCTCTCTCTCTCTCTCTCTCTCTCTCTCTTAAAGTCACAACACTTCTATGAGCATTCTTGTACCTTTCTTCCTCATGTCCGGGTGAGTTTTCCCGATTACTTTATCCACATAGGGGTTTCTGCATCACAGGGTCGCTATGGGCTAACCACCTAACTGAAAACTCAATGTACCAAGACATACTCCAGCACTGTCCACAGACTAAGAAGTACTTTGAATTTTCAGAGATTTCCCCATCAGTCTCATAGATGTGAACTTATATCTTATTGTGGCTTGAATTTGTGTCTTGCTGATTTACTATCCCCACCTTTCTTCTTTCAGCATCTTTCACAGGCATTGCCTATGATACAGAGTTACAACTAAATGATACATGATAGAACCACTACATTGACTATGCAGCCAAAAGGAAAAAAAGAAAAGACATTAGGTAAGTCATGGTTCTTTGGGGTTCGCCTCTGTAAGAGGAAGTTTGGAGAAGATGGTTGTAGAGAAGTCAGCTTGATAGAGGAAGGTTGCAGGAGCAGACTTGGGGCAAGGTCAGGATAACCATCAAGGAGCACGGCAGGACTCTGTCCACAGGGTCTGCCAGTCTACAGAGGCCAGCACTACTGGGAAACAGTCAGGAGAACTCAAGTGCTGGTGTCCTCAGATTTCCAGTATAGTTCCTTTCTTTTATGCCCAGAAATGTTGGCGTCTTGATTGCATTCTTTAAAAATAGATTAGCATTGTGACTAAGTTCCAGCCACTTATGAGCTGTTAAAGCCATCCTGACCTGTGTGGAAGCTGAGGCATTAAACACAGACTCTTAGGCAGTGCGCCTGCACACACGAGTCCTGCCTTACTATTCTCTTTGTAAGTTGCTTCCGTATCTACTTCTTGGATTTCTCATAACATCAATGAACAGAAAGATGCCATGCATTTCCACCAGGATATAGCCTATATCCTCCTACATGACTCTTTAATGGTTATGTAGTTACAAATAATTATGAATCTGGAAGCCATAGGTAGAGTGGGACATGCCCTGAGGAGGACAATGATCTCTTGAAGGAAACTGCCTTAAGTGATGTCATTAGGATTGGGAAGTCTCTTTGCACAAGGAAAAAGTAACTGTCTTTGTTAGCATGGGACACTCTGGGGATTTCTAGAAGTTAGCTTCTAAGTTCTTCCAAATCTACCAGAATGTCTTGAGCCTTTAGTAAGCACCACATTCTCAACTGTTCTCAGGTGGAATGGAGAAATAACCACACAACTGAACAGATATATAGCATCCATTCCCCACTCATGGCAATTATACACTTATGTTCAAACAGTCCAACCATAGCCATTTACTCTCAGATCCAATTTCCCAGCATCTCTTTCTACTAGCAAGCTTGATACCAAATCAGGTGCAAGTCAGAACTACAGAACAGGTGTTTTGAAAAAAAAAAAGAAATTCAATAAAGAGAATGAGTTAAAATATTTTATAAGGTTTAGAGGAGCAAAATGGGGAAGGAAAGGAGTTCAGGAGTAGAAAGGAAGAAGGGGGTGATCCCTAAAGGCTAGCAACCACTTATCTCCTATACAGAGATCCATCAGTGGTACCTGCTGCTGAGCTGTTGGTGAAATGATCTAAGTCTGCTCTGTACTCATCAAAGAGATGTTGTCCTGTCCAGGTGTGAAACCACAGGGAGAAGGTACCTCGGGCCAGGCTTCAGGACTGTGTAATATCCCTAGCTCTGCTGTCATTATGACAGTCTTCAATGGCTACATTGAAGGAGCCAAATGCAGGGATATGCTCTGAGGCATTAAACACAGACTCTTAGGCAGTGCGCCTGCACACACGAGTCCTGCCTTACTATTCTCTTTGTAAGTTGCTTCCGTATCTACTTCTTGGATTTCTCATAACATTAATGAGCAGAAAGATGCCATGCATTTCCACCGGGATATAGCCTATATCCTCCTCCATGACTCTTTAATGGTTATGTAGTTACAAATAATTATGAATCTGGAAGCCATAGGTAGAGTGGGACATTGCCCTGAGGAGGACAAAGATCCTCTCTGTTTTCCTAACACTAACTCCACACTAACTAACTACTTCTGTTTGTGGATCTGAAAGGAGACACTAGGGATAAGAAGAGGACCAGTGGGAGGGATGTGGGAATAAGTGGATAGCAGAGAAAATGAACTGAATAAAATGTCCTGCACCCATGGACAAAAATGCCACAGTGAAGCTCATTATTGTATAGTTAGCATAAACAACAGTAACCACCACCACAACAACAACAAAATCAAAGAAAGAGAAATCCATTTGGCAAATGAGGGAAAGAAATACATTTTGAGACGTCAAGCCCAGAATAGTGTGCAGTATTAAAGGAGGTGTGGTCAGAAAATGAGCGAATAGCTGGCGTGAATGGGAACAAGGATGATTGGCTAGGAATGTTCATTTTCATGGGAAATCTGTTAGTTTCTTTAAAAGACTTTATTGCTGAGAATTTCTAAGTTGTACCAAGTAGGAAAACTTAACCACCACCCATACTTCCACCAGCTGGGGATCGCCAATTCATAACAATCAAGCATGCTTTTCTTAGATACTTCTCACTAGTCCCTCTTGATTTCTTATCAAGCTCCAAATATCTTATAAATTTAATGATAATTCCTCAATACCCAGTGAGTATTTGGATACATACCTTTCTCTTCATGTATTTTCACCATCTCAAGGGTTTGCAGGTGGAGTCTGTGTTGGGGTCACTGCATTTCCTTGTCCGCTTACTTCCTCTTCTCCATTCCTTTTCCCTCTACGATTGACATACTTTAAAAATCTGAGTTGCTCATCCTACATAGGGTTTAGCACTGTCTGCTTTTCAATTGCATTTTATTTATTTAGTGCTCATGTGTTTGTATGGGCTCATGTGTGCCACACATGATGCACATGTGGAAGGTCAGAGTAGAATGTGTGGGAATTTGCTCTCTTGTTTAACCATCTTGATTTTGGGGATCAAACTTAAATGGTTAGGCTTGACAGCTAGTGCCTTTACCCACTGTACTGTCTCACCAGCCCAATAGTCTGAGTATTTATAACTTCATTGACATAATATAATATTTTTCTTCCCTGTGTTCCCAGGAATATGGTAGTTGGTAATCTAGTAGATGGTTAGAGAAATCTGATTATGCTTAATCAGATTTAGGTTTGATAATCTTTGGCAAGATTATCACAAATGTTAAAATTTACTTGGATATTTAAAAATTTTTAATCTTATAGTAAAAATGTAAAAAATTCAAATTATTCATAAAATGTAGACATTGTTCTCTAGGGACACGTCAAGTGCTAAGGCAGTGAGATGCTCCATGTTTTAAAAACTCCAAATCTACCAATGGGATATGGGGCATTGGCTAAGCGTATTCACTTCCATTCTGAATTTGTTAGTGTCTTTTAAAGACTTACTGCTGAGATGTTCAAGTCTATGCATTAGCCAGAGTCAGTTAGTGTAGTTAAGTAACAGATGTGTGTTCTACTATTAAGGCATCCTTGAATTCCCTGAAGTGAGCACAACTGGGTCATGACTGCAAAAACCAACCAAACAAAAACCAAACAAAACTGCAAAAAACCAAAAGCAATAAACTCACAAAGAAAGAAAGAAAGCCCCCCACCCCTTTCTCCCCCTCTCTCTCCCTCTCCCTCTCCCTCTCCCTTCCCCCACTCCTTCTCTCCAGAGTCTCACACTGTAGCCCAGGCTACTCTGGAACTATGTATCTCAGGTTGATATGGGAATCAAGATCCTATAGCCTCAAGCTCCCAAGATCACAGACATATGCCACTAAGTGTAGCTTTATGCAAAGCATTTTAATCCATGCAAATTATTATCGTTTTCTGTGACATTTAAAATATTTTGCAAAAACATTAAAACTCTGCTACTATCTGCCTTAAATATATAGGGAAGTGGAAAAAAATAGCATAAAGATGCTTACTCAACACGCTAACGTAAAACAGCGGACAGCGGGAACCAGTATTTTATACACGCACCTACAAAATAACCACAACAGCTGAGATTTAAAGCGTATCCCTTTCTCACTGTTCACGTCTGATAGTTTCTGTTACGGTCTTGAAGTTTACTAATTTTTTTTCTTGTTTTATGTCTGACCTGCTCTCAATTTTGTCAGCCTATTTTCATCTCGCATGCTCCAATTTTAGTTTTTAGTTGTGAGCGTCTATACTCATTAAAAGTTCAAAGTGAGAATATACTCTAAAGCACTGGGAGTGGCTTGGGCAATCATGCGGCTCCAGAGCCCTGAGGCTTGTTTAATTTCATTTGTTTGTTTAAATGAAACTTGTTTGAAATTTTCATATAGGTACAGAATGCATTCTTATCATTATTCATTCTACCCTCTTTCATATTTCTTCCACTCTATCAATCTTCCTTTCCCACCTTCATGGTTTTTGTTTGTTTTGTCTTCTGACCCCAGTGAATTTAGCCAGGGCCAGCTCTGTGGCCATGGATTGGAAACCTACCCATTGGAGCCTCTTGGGTTCACAGTGGCTACACAACTGGAAATAAAGACTCCTCCTTTCCTAGAATCTATCAGTAGCTGTCTCCGTTTGCTGTGACAGGTCACCATGACCAAAGTAGCATGGGTAGAAAAGGGTTTATTTAATCTCACAGTTTATAGTTCACCATGAAGGGAAGTCAGGGCAGGAACTCAAGGCAGGAACCTGGAGGCGGAAATTGAAGCAGAAACCACAGAGGAGTGATGCTTACTGGCTTGCTCTTCTTGGCTTGCTCATTCTGATTTCTGATACAATTCAAGACACCCCTACCTGTGTAGGGATGACACCACCCACAGTGGGCACACCAATCATTTTAATCAAGGGAATGCCCTACAGATTTCCCTATAGGCCAATCTGATGTTTCCTCTTCCCAGACGACTCTAGTTTGCATCAAGTAGTCAAAGACCTAACGAGCACAGTAGCCAATAGTTCAGCAGAGAGGAGTAGGGCCCCATGGCCACTCCCCGTCCATGACTGACCAATCCTTGACAGGACTAATCTTGTTCAGATTCACTGCAGATAATTGCAGGTTCTGTAAATTCATGGTTGCAGTGACTGTGTCACACCCAGATGTCATTTCATAGCTCTTCTCTCCATATTCCAGCTCTCACATAGTTTTTGGCTCCTCTTCTGTAATACCCCTTGAGTCTTAGACTAAGGTGTTATAACTATCGTGTTTGGGGCCAAACACTAAATGGTCACTCATTCTCAGTAACTTGAGCAATCCTGAATTTCAGCATTCACCACTGGTCACCGTGAAGAGAGGCTTCTCTGATTAAAGTTGAGGGATCTTTTATCTATGGGCATAAAAACAGATATTTAGAAGGCAATTTGATGAGGTATCAATAAATTTAACTAAACGACATCAGTAAGAGCCCCTCCTCCAGGACTCATGCCTTCCCCTGGGTTGTGCTGAAAAAACAAAACAAAACTGGGTTTACATTACTTTCTTTAGAGTATGCCAAATACAACCAGAGAACAGTTGGTTATTCCCATAATAGCTGTGCTACAATTGCACAGGTGGGCACATCTTCCCTGGCAGGTTGGTATTGTAGTTTTTAGGGCTCACGGCTGAGTAAGGCTGTTGAGGCTTTTTATACTCCTAGAAGCCTGCATCACACCTCCTGACACTACAGAAGCTAGCCAGCAAGGAGATATTTCCAGCTTAGTTCCAGCTTGAATTCTCCCAGATCCATGGTGACTTTAGCAGTAGGGTGTTATCAACTATATGGTGGCTCTCTTAGTCACCATGAAGCATATAGTTGGGGGCTTATTTACAGTTTCAGAAGTTTAGTCTGTTATCATGGTAGGGAGCATGGTGGCATACAGGCAGTCATGGGGCAGTGACTGAGAGCTATATCCTGATCCGAGGCAGAGAAAGGAAATGAGAGGAGAGGAGAGGAGAGGAGAGGAGAGGAGAGGAGAGGAGAGGAAAGACTGGGCCTGGTATGGTCTTTTGAAACCTCAAGCCCATCCCTCAATGATATACTTCCTCTAACAAAGCCAAATGTTCTATAGTAAAGACAAACCTCCCAATCCTTCTAATTTTCTTCAAACAGTTCCATTTCTTGTGACTAAGCATCCAAATATATGAACCTATGGTGGGGGCATTCTTATTCAAACCACCACACTGGGAAACCAAAAGGAATAGCAAGATCTTGTATTATTCTGGGGCTCCTCTGGGGCCTCCCTGACTATAGTTCCTATAGAGGTATCCCATGTCTGGCACTGAGATATTTGTGCAGTAACCCATTGATTATTTTTTGTTGTTGTTGTTGTTGTTAAAGTTTTTGTATCTAATTCATCTGAAATTTTAAAAATATTTTTCATCTGAACTAAATTTTATAAGCATAAGTAGACAGTTATTATTACCATTTTAATGTTCTTATTTGCTACTATCGTTTTTGGATTAGTTTTGGTATTTTATTTTACTTATTTTGAGAAAGGGTCTTTCTATGTAGCCTAGGGTGGGCTTGAATTTGCAATTTTCCTTCCTGATTCTTGTAAGCATGAAGGAATGTGCTGGCACAACTGGCTGGATTTATTAATGCCATTTCTCCTCAGTATATTTTCTTACATCTTTGCATGCCCCATGACATTTGATTGCTGGAGGACCTATTTCCTCCATGTAGGCCCCAGCTCTGAAAGTTTTCATCACCTCCAACAGTGTCATCAAATTATGAGTCCATTGATGAATTAATCTACTGATAAAGGCTCATTCATGGGTCATGGTTGAGCCTCTCTCTGCAGCCAAGCTTTCAGAGCGCGAGCCTTCTGGAGAAGTACTCTCTACTCAAACTTTTTAGCACTGGGGATAGAGTAATGCACGGTCGGGGCTAATTACTCTTCACTATGGAGGCAAGACCTTGCCTATGAATCTTGGCAATTTCCTGTGACTGATGGAGCAGTCACTATTCTGAGCTACGTGCGATGGCTGGCCACCGCCACCCTGATCCTCCCACAACATCCTATCTCAGGGTTATTTCACAGTCATGTCAGAATCCATGTTCTGTGAATGCTGAAGAGAGAACTTAGATTTGGGAGTTACTTCTCTAGGCAGCTATTACCCAGTTTGGGTATGTTAATTTTGTATCCTGATGCTTTGCTGAAATATAAAATTGTGTATCAGGCCAGAACATTTTCTGGGTGAAGTCTTTAGAGCACATTAAGTACAGGATCCACTCATTTACAAATAGGGATGTTTTTTACTTCTTTCCCTAGCTTTTGTGTTCCTTTTGTTTTATTGCTCTATCTAGGAATTGCAGCACAGTCTTGAGAAACAGCAAAAGATTGGGCCCTCTTGTCTTATTCCTGATCTTAAAGGAAATGCTTTGTATATATTCCTCCTATTCCTAATTATATCACAGCCCAGTCAACTTAACATATATCCACAGAATATTTTACTCAACAGATAAATAATACACATTTTTCAACAACCCATGGAAACTTCTGTAAAATAGATGACATTTTGGCCACAACATGAGCCTTAACAGATTAAAAAAAAAAAGCCAGATAATTTCCTGTATCTTATCACATTATAGTGGTTAAAATTAGAAAGCAGCAAGAGAAACTTCATATCTACTTGAAGACTGAAAAAAAAATATTCTCAAATGAACAATCTCCCATTAGAGAAATAAGGGGGAAAAGTTCCTAGAATCAAATAAAAATAAAACATGACTTATTAGAACTGTGAGGATACAGCAAAGGAAGTTTGAAAAGAAAGGTTTGTAGCTGTAAGTGCTTACAATTAGAGAAAGAAATGTACAGAGAGACAGAGAGAGGTAGAGGCAGGGAGAGAATGAGAGAGCGAGCGAGCGAGCGAGCGAGAGAGAGAGAGAGAGAGAGAGAGAAATTGCCTAATCTTGCACCTTAAGGTCTTAGAAAGCCAAGAGCAAGCCAACCCCCCAAAATCACCTAGGATGACACAGTAGATATCACAGCAGAAATTAATGAAATAATTTGAAATAAAAGAAAAATACATGAGTCAATCAAAGATTTTAATTCTTTGAAAAGTTAAACAAGATTCTTAAGTCATTAGCCAATCTAACCCTAAGAATGAGAGAAAAGATATTAATAAAGTTAAAGAAGAAAAAGAAAATGTTATAGATTCAAATGAAATCCAGAGGATCCTTAGGGACTATTTTTAAATACTTATATCCTCCAAACCTAGAATAAATGAATAAATTTTTAGATGCACACTATCTGCCAAAATGAATCAGGAGGACACAAGCAGCTTAAATTCATATCATGCAAGAAATTTGAAGCTGGGACATTTCTTTCCCTTCTACTTTGTGGAATTGTTTGAGGAGCACTGACATTAGCTCTTCCTTAAAGATTAGATAGAATTGGGCAGTGATGTGTGAATCCCAGACATGACCCGTGAAAGCTGATGACTGTTTTTCATGCCTAAAACCAAGGCAGGCAAATTTCAACCTGTATTCCTTTGTGGTGCTTTTCCTTTATTTGGTAGGTTATTTTCTCTCATTTCTCTCTCTCTGTCTCTCTCTCTCTGTCTCTCTCTCTCTCTCCCTCTCTCCCTCTCCCTCTCCCTCTCCCTCTCCCTCTCCCTCTCTCTCTCCCTCTCCCTCTCTTTCTCCCTCCCTTCTTCCTTTATTTATTTATCTATCTATCAGTTTTTGTGGAGCTATGTAAGGGCACCCTGCCAATCATGGTCTTAGTCCCGCCTACCTGTCACACAGACACAGGGCTTCTTTCCTTTTCTCCTGGTAAAGCCCCTTCAGAGGAACACCTTAAGTTGCCAGCAAAGAGCAGGAGTCCCCAGGGCATCTGAATGCTCAGAACTCAAATCTCAAGGTTGGCACTTCATGTCATATTTGGTTTATAGTGATTTTCTTTACTGCCACACCCTGCACCCCCCTCCCCCACCATGCTGTGAATTACAAAAACATAACAGAAATGACTCCCACAGCCTTTGTGCTCTCTGTACCTCAGTGGGTTTTCAAAACGTCTCCTCTGAAATACTGCCAGGCATGGAAATCACAACATCATTTCATTTCCTGCTCAATAGCCAGCATCTTCTAAGGTATTTTTCTATTAGCAGATGTTAGAGAGAAACTGTGCCTCGGCAAGTCAGGCAATAGCTCTCTTTAGAGAGAGCTTTCTGTCAGAGTTCTCTGGAGGTTTTAAAGTGCAGACGAGATGAATTTTTACTGGTAATTTTGGGGCAAAACTTATGAGACTCAGACAGAAGAATGGAGAGAAAAGAAGTGTGCACATTTGTTAAAGCCCACAATTCCCAGTTGTTGGTGGTTATTCTGACAGTGTTGGTAGAAGTGCACTTACAGAATAAGTATATGGGGCACATGTTACACTGGAATCTACATGCATTTTTAAAGTTTCTTTTCTATGGTGCTTTCATTGTGATGTGTACTGATGGTTTTAATTTAAAGATGGCCAAAGCAAGGTTGCAGGATAATAAAAATTTTTTATTAGATATTTTCTTCATTTACATTTCAAATGCTATCCCAAAAGTCTCCTATACCCTCCCCATGCCCTGCTCCCCTACCCACTCACTCCCACTTCTTGGCCCTGGCGTTCTCCTGTGCTGGGGCATATAAAGTTTGCAAGACCAAGGGGCCTCTCTTCTCAATGACGGCTGACTAGGCCATCTTCTGTTACATAGGCAGCTAGAGACACAAGCTCTGGGGGTACTGATTAGTTCATATTGTTGTTCCTTCTATAGGGTTGCAGACTCCTTCAGCTCCTTGGGTGCTTTCTCTAGCTTCTCCATTGGGGGCCCTGTGTTCCATCCTATAGATGACTGTGAGCATCCACTTCTGTATTTGCCAGGTACTGGTATAGCCTCATAAGAGACAGCTATATCAGGGTCCTTTCAGCAAAATCTTGCTGGTATATGCAATAGTGTCTGCATTTGGTGGCTGATTATGGGATGGACCCCCAGGTGGGGCAGTCTCTGGATGGTCCATCCTTTCGTCTTAGCTCCAAACTTTGTCTCTGTAACTCCTTCCATGAGCATTTTATTCCCTATTCTAGGGAGGAATGAAGTATCCACGCATTGGTCTTCCTTCTTCTTGATTTTCTTGTGTTTGGGAGTTGTATCTTGGGTATTCTAGATTTCTGGGCTAACATCCACTTATCAGTGTGTGCATATCAAATGACTTCTTTTGTGATTGGGTTACTTCACTCAGGATGATATCCTCCAGATACATCCATTTGCCTACGAATTTCATAAATTCATTGTTTTTAATAGCTGAGTAGTACTCCATTGTGTAAATGTACCACATTTTCTGTATCCATTCCTCTGTTGAGGGACATCTGGGTTCTTTCCAGCTTCTGGCTATTATAAATAGGGCTGCTATGAACATAGTGGAGCATGTGTCCTTATTAGTAGTTGGAACATCTTCTGGGTATATGCCCAGGAGAGGTATTGCTGGATCTTCCGGTAGTACTATTCAAATAACCCCATTAAAAATAGGGTACAGAGCTAAACAAAGAATTCTCAACAGAGGAATACCGAAGGGCTGAGAAGCACTTGAAAAAATGTACAACATCCTTAATCATCAGGGAAATGCAAATCAAAACAACCTTGAGATTCCACCTCAAACCAGTCAGAATGGCTAGGATCAAAAATTCAGGTGACAGCAGATGCTGGCAAGAATGTGGAGAAAGAGGAACAGTCCTCCATTGCTGGTGGGATTGCAAGCTGGTACAACCACTCTGGAAATCAGTCTGGCGGTTCCTCAGAAAACTGGATAATACGTTTTCTAAGGTCTCATGTTAAGCAACGGAACCAGAGTTACAGTCAGTCAGTTGGCTTCGAAGCTGAGGTGCTTTCTCCGATGCTCAGCTGTGTCTGAGCACCTCAGAGAGGAATCAGCTGCCCCTCCATCTTCCCGGAGCAGCGGAGTAGTCTTCCTTGCCCATGTTTATAGCTCCTGCCTGTTCTTCTGCTTCTACCATCCAGATTTTCAATTGCCTTTTGAAAGGAAGAATTATATACAACCCCAATCAATTTTGGCTGAAAAAGAAGAGCTTCCAAGTACATGCCACCGGGGGAATCACAGAACGCCATCACTTTGATTTTTATTGCAAATGCTTAGAGATAAACATGGTAGTAAATATGCTATCTTGTTTAGCAGTTTAAATATTCTCCTCAAGCTCATTAGGCCCTGTCACTTCCTCATGCATGCTGTTCCATGTGTGGGAGGGACTCTCCCACCCCAACAGCCTGTTCTGTTGAAGGTAATGTTGCTGGAGTGGGCTTAGGGAACTGTTCCGCACACTGACAGGAGAGAGGAGGTCCCTGGAGGGACTTAGTGGTGGTGTTGGTACAAGAAGGAATTAACCTCCATATTTGATGTTTGATTGCTTAAAGTGTCCCAGCTCTCTACTCTCTTTCCGCCTTCGGCACCACATCGGGCAAATCTATAAGAAAGCCAGGTGCCCCAGGTCTGCTCTGTCTACACCATAAGACCCCACTCAGTTGTCTCTCTTTGCTCTTTTTAAATCTGATTTGGGGCACCCTTCGTTCAGTGACCAGGAAAACTGCACATCCTCTTGGCATATGTTGTGTGGTACGGTTAATTTTGCTATCTGGAACCAAATTCTCAGTGGAGAGGTGTGGTCCACCCTGCTTCTGTGGGGTGATTATAAAAGTTGCTAAGTGGAAAACTTAGCAAAAAAATGGCAGAAACCCAGCTCTCCAATGTTTTTTGGCTTTCCCTGCCAGCCACTGGCAGCCCTGAAGTGTTTATCCTAAGGGCAAACTGGGGAAATGCTCAGATACATGGCTGTGAAGCTTTGACGCCAAACCCTACATGCTTTTCTGACATAGATGGCTCCAATTGCCTAGACTGGAGGCAAAGACCCCAGAAGGCTGAGCTCTGGGGCCTCTTTGAATTTACCTGCAAATGACATCTATTTCCCAGGTCAGAAGGAGACTTTAGTCAGCAGGGACAGCATGTTAGGACAGGCCTGCTGCTGCCCATTCCCATTCAGCTTCAAGAGGTGGAAATGGCCAGGTCTAAGCATCTTCTGAGCCTGTTTCATCACCTGGACTCAGGCAAATGAGAGAGGGGTTGAAAGGAGACAAGGGTAAGGATCTCAGCACTGACATTAGCTCTCTGCTCTACTGAGAAGAGACAGCTCTTAGAGACATAGGAAGGGCTGTTTGTGTGTGTGTGTATGTGCAAGTGTGTGGGTGACACAAACCCATGAGTGCATTGTGGAGGCCAGAGGTTGACACACTGGTGTCTTTCTTTTACAGGTTTTTACCTTATTCTTTTGAGACCCAGTCTTTCACTCAACTTAGAGCCCACCAATTGGCTAGACTGGCTGGCTTGTAATCCCCTGAGCTCCTCCTGTCTGGGTGTCTGTAGTGCTGAAGTTATAGGAATACACTAATACACTAATATTAATTTCAGGGATCCAAAAATCAGATGCTCATGCTTGTGTGGGACCATCTCCCCAGCCATGAAATTTACTGTAATCCTAGAACCATGACGCCATGATGGACGTCTGATCTTAAGAAGTCTCCTCTGGTGGGAAGAAGGAGGAGCATGGAATATGGGAGGAGCATGGAACATGGAACAGGGAGCAGACTTTCCAGATTCTTCCATATCCAGGTAGTGGACTTAGACGCTTGAAGGAAGTGAAACTTAGAAGAAAGAATTCTCTTTCTCTCTTTATTTATCTGCCATTTATTTACTTATGTTGACCATAGTTGACTAGCCTCCAGTGTGGTGTTGGGTGGGAATGAGTAGGCTCTTTGCCTTGTTCCCAGTCTTTGAAGAAAAGCATTGACTAATACACCAAGTTTGCTGTACATGTCCCAGAGAGCTCCCCACCCTGGCTGAAGAAACTCTATAGTGGCTGAGAATTTACGTCATGAATAGATGTTTGGGATTTGGGCATTGATTTTTCGTGATTATTGAGATGGTTGTGTGATTTTTTTTCTTGTCAATTATTCATATGATGACTACACTGAATGCTAATCTGATTTTGTAGTTTGGGGATAAATTCCATCTGGTTATTATACATTAACCTTTATATATTTTGCTGGATTCAATTTGTTAAAGTTTTGTCAACTGTTTTTGGTCAATGTTCATTGGGGAAATTAGTTGGCAGTTTAGTATTCTGCCAGCAGTGTTAGTGTAGTATCAGGGCAATGCTGGGTTAGGAGTTTGGAGAAGTGTTTCTGTGCGTACGTGGACATTTGTATCTGTGTTTTTGTTTATATGTGTGTGCACATGCGTATGTGTATTTGTGCACATTTGCATCTCTGTGTGTGTGCATCAGTGTGTGCATGTGTGTATGTGTGTGTGCATGCATGCATGCTTGTACAACTATGTGCATATATATGTGTTTGCATTAAGTTCACTGGAGGATATCATCCTGAGTGAGGTAATCCAATCACAAAAGAAGTCATTTGATATGTACTCGCTGATGAGTGTATATTAGCCCAGAAACTTAGAATACCCAAGATACAATTTGCAAAACACAAGAAAATTAAGTGTGCATATAATAGATATGCATTTTTCCAAGTCTCTACCCCACACCTTCTACTTCCCCCAGATCCACTCCCCTCTCTCTCTCTCTCTCTCTCTCTCTCTCTCTCTCTCAATCTCTTTCTCTCTCCCTCCCCTCAGGCAATAGCTGCCCTCCCAGGGATATTAACCAAGTGTGGCATAACAAGTTACAATGAGACCAGGTACATATTACCACATCAAGGCTGAATGAGGCAACCCTGTAGGTGGAAAAGGGTCCCAAAGGCAGGCAAAAGAGTCAGAGACACCCCTACTCCCACTGTTAGGAGTCCCACAAGAACACCAAGCTACACAGCCATAGCATATATGCAGAGGACCTGGGTCAGACCCATGCAGGCTCCCTGATTTCTGTGAGCACACTTGAGTCCCAGTCAGTTGATTCTGTTTCATTGATTCTTTGGGAATTTCACATCAGGCACCATAATCATACTTATTTCCCAGTCCTTCTATGTGTGCTCCCTCCCATGACCTCTCCTCCAAAAATAAATAAATAAATAAATAAATAAATAAATAAATAAATAAATAAAAACAAAATAAAAATACCATTCCCCCCAAAAGTCCAGTTTGTGTTATCTGTATAGTCACTGGAGCATGGTCAAACTCTCAGTGGTCTGCCCTTAAATAGAACCGAGTCTTTCCACGCCAAAAGCCATCCATCATGGACTGCTAACCTCAGCCTCCTTACCATACTTTGTAAGAGTATGCATTGATGTCACTGCAAATGTAGCTTTCTTACTCTTTACAGTCAGTGGGAGCATGGATCAGGGGCTTCCACATGGTCTCTGGTGACAGCACAGACTATGAACACAGACCCAGGTTATGATAAACCCACAGACCCAAGCAAGGCTCTTGGGGGCAGCCCAGACAATACCATAGCCTCAGTTGTGCAGGCCACCACATCACTATAGTCTTCAGTGGCAGCATGGTCCATGGACATCAGCATGGATTCAGGCTGCAGCACAGACCATGGACATCTGCATGGCCTTCAGTGGTAACATGGACCACAGACATCAATACAGACCCTAGCTACAACAGGACTACAGAGCCAGACATGGCACTCAGCAGGATCAAGGACCTGGGCATCATCATGACCCTAGTTGACAGCACAGGCTACTCAGATCAGGATGGCCTTGGTGGCAGCACAGCCCATAGAGATCAACAGAGCTGATGGCTGCAGCACAGACCACAGATATCTGCAATGCCTTAGGTGGTAACACAGGCTATGGGCATCACCCAGACCTGGTCTTCAGTAGGACCCACCATGGCCTAAGATGGCAGTGCAGGCCACTCACATCAGCCTTAGCATCTAGTCAAGTCTTCAGTTCTACCTCTCTTGACAGTGTACATACAACCCATTTTTTAAAAATCTTTCCCATATTTCCACATATTTGTTCATCATAGTTGGTGCCTACTGCCTGCACAGTGAAAGTAGGGGCAGCCTGGGTGGTTTCTGCCTCCATTTGTGTACACATACATGTGTGAGTGTCTGTGTGTGTGTGTGTGTGTGTGTGTGTGTGTATACTCATGTGTCTATGTGTAAAATTTACATACAATAGATATATATTTCTTAATAGTTGCTAAAATTTCTCAGTAAAGCTACTCATACCTAGAGATTTCTTTATGGAATGCTCCAGTCTGGGATCTTTTATGTATACGAGGCTGTTGAGGCTAATTCTTCTTAGCGAGTTTCGCCTTACTGGTTTGCATCTTTTAAAGAAATGCGTGTGTCTTGTCTAAATTGCATTATTGGTAACGAGTTTTTATAATGTTCATTTAGTCTCACGTCACTGTCAATATCACCCATATCTGTGCTCTTGTTTGGGAGAGGGGCCACTGGCTGTCTGTTCCCCTTTCTTCCTCTAACCCCACTTCTGCTTGCTCGGTCCTTTGATCAGTCTGTCCTGCTCAGGAAGTTATACTTTATTGATGTTTTTAAAGAAACGAGTTTGAGTTTATTGGTTTTCACTATTATTTTCTGTTTTCTCTTTCATTGATTTTCACTCTTGTCTTTACGATTTACTCCTTTCTCCTCTGGGCTTACTTTTAATTTTCTAGTTTCTTATGGGAGAAGCTTAGGTAATTGGCTTTAAGCCTCTCTATTTTTCTGATATAATGTTTCAACGCTATGAATTACCCTGTAAGCCCTGCTTAAAAATAAATTTCACTATATTGTGCCTTTTTTTAAAGCAAACATTTCTAATGTCTTTTGGGGGTTACATTTTGGCCCACAGATTATTTATATTGTTTAGTTTCCAAATATTTGATTCCTTTCCATGTACTTTCTCTTGATGAGGTTTATAGTTCCACGGTTGTCACAGAACTGTCCCTGGATCACTTCAGTTCTCTTAAATTGACTAAGACTTGTTTTATGGGTGCAGATATGATTGATCTCAGTTAAGTATTTAGAGTATGCTCTTGATAATGTGTGTTCTTCTGATAGGATAGTCTACAATGCCTGTTCAGGTTGTCTAATACTGTAGATCCTGTCTTCAGTATCTTTATTTCCTTTGCTTATTTCTTCCTGCAGTGTTCCTTCTGCTTCCTGTATTCTAGAGTTCTGTCATTAGCTAGGTGAGTATGCTTTATTGTTAGATCTTCTTGAAAAATTAGTGTCTTTATCCTGGACGATTTTTCTTGTTTTGAAACCTACTGTCTCAATTAAGAGTCACACTGCTTCTTTTTACTTTAATTAGTGTCAGCATTCTTCATCCTTGTCTGTCTGTCTGTCTGTCTGTCTGTCTGTCTGTCTCATTTTATAATCCAGGATGGCTTCCAACCTTCCATGTAGTCCAGGTTGGCTGCCTACCTGTGATGTTCTTGCTCCATCCTCCTGCTGGAGTCACAGCCATGTGCCATCATGTCCAGTTCTGTGACTAGTTTTTTTTTCCTAGTGTAAGAGGCTTATTGGGGGAGAGGAGAGCAAAAGGCCATCTCTGAGTGGGGATGTGGGGGAGAGATAAAGGCAGAAAGGCAGAAAGAGAAAGGGAGAGGGCAGAGAAAGCTCTTTGACTATTTTTTTTATTATAAAAACATAAACTTTATTTTTAAGATAAAGCTTTTGATTTTTTTGTCTTCTTTGGTTTTAACAATCATTTCCTACATTTTAACTTTCTTTACTCTCTATTTTATCAGTTATCTTTAAAAACAAATTTAGTGGATACCCTGGAGTTTACACTTATACACACACTCTCCCTACACTTCTAAGTAACACCACAGCGCATCTCGGACACTATGTGGATAACTTATACATCGCAGGTGCACATCAGCAGACTTGGGCTTCACGTGGCTTCTGGGATCCAAGTTCAGATGCTCATGCTTGCACAGTGCTCTCCAGGAAGCCTCCTGTTTCTGCGACCCCAGCACTCAGATTATGATTATGAGCACATGCCACCATGCCCAGCTTTCCTCGTGGATGCTAGGGAGCAAACCGAGGCCTGTGCGCTTGCAAGACAAGCACTTTACCGATGGACCCAGTCCCTCCATATCATCCACTATTATTCTGTAATGGGATTTCAAATATTGTTGGGCTCACTTCAACTTTCACTAACACTCTCCGCTCAACACACTCATTCTTGTCACTTCCTACTATTTTCACCAGTAGAATTTAATTTGTTGATCGCATGTTTTATATGATTTTATTCTGTCTTCTTTTTGTGTCTGTGTGCCTGTCTATGTGTTCATATGTATGTTCATATGTGTTCATGTTCGGGCATGTGCATGGGGGACTAGATGTTGACATCTAGCCTCTTCCTCAATTGCTTCTCCACGTTAAGTTTTGAGACAGGGTCTTTTACTGAACCCAGAACTCAGGCCTCAAGTAGCCTGTCTGGTCAGCAAGCCTCAGGGATACTTGAAGTGCTGGCTTTTCAGACGGGCACTGCTACAGCCAGCTTTTCCGTGGGTGCTGGGATTAAACCCGGGTCCTCAGGCTCACACACAGAGCTTTAGTGACTGAGCCATCTCCCTGTCCTTCATCTCCTTTAGACTTATCTATTCTTTGGTCTTACCATAGTTCCAGGGATTATAGTATACAATTTTAACTTAAAGTAGAACACATTCAGATAATACACCATATCCATCTTGTGTGAGAATTGTATGAGAGCACAAGGTTCTATTGTTCCTCCCTCCCCCAGCCTTGGAGTTTATGTTGGTATGCATTTTACTCAGGTGTGCATTGTAAATCCTTCAAACATGTTGTTAATCCTTTTACTTTAAACAGTCAATTATCTTTCAAAGAGATTTAAAACTCAGAAAAGGCACCTTTTGTACTCTGCCTCTTATATTTGTCATGTTACGTCTTCTCCACAGTTTTGTAGATCCTAATTTGTATCTTGCATTGTTTCCTTTCCATCTGAAGGTTTGTCTGTTTTGTTTTGTTTTTGTTTGTTTTTTGCTTTGCTTTGCTTTGCTCTTTGTCTTACAAAGGCTGCTCTGCTGGTAATGAATTCTCTGTTTTTGTAGACCCGAAAACCATTTATTTTGCCTTTTTGGTTAAATGATATCCTAATTCTGTATACATTTCCAGCATGATGGTTTCTTTTTCCTTTCAGACTTTAAGGAACAAGTGCACCATCTTCCAGCTCACACTGGTTCTCTTGAAACATCTGTTGTAATTCTTATTTTTGTTCCTATGGGATAATGAGCTTCTCTTCTCTCTTTGACTCACTTCTTAATCTCTCTTATTAGTTTCCAACAATTGTTCAGTTGCTTTTTGAGATAGGGTCTCTTTGTGTATTTTGAACTAACCTCAAACTCATAATCCTCCTGCCTCCACCTCCTGAGTGCTGGATTTCAGACAGGTACCACTATACTCGTCTCATGACTAATTTGTAAAATGTTTATTTTATGAGTATATTTATATGCCCAAGTATATATGTGCATCACATGTATACAGGATCCCATGGAGGTCAGAAGAGGCATTGGATTCTCTGGAATTGGAGTTACAGAGGTCTGTGAAAGTGCCATATTTGTGTTGGGAATCAAACCTAGGTCCTTTTCAAGCTCAATGAGTGATTTTAGTTGTGGAGCCATCTCTCTATTCCCTGATTATGACATTGTTGTGTTTTTGCAAATGCCTCTTTAGCTTAGGAATTACTTAGGTTTTTTTTTTTTTATATCAAGTTACTTGGATATATATAGACATGGAGATTTTCATACAGTGGGGTTATAAGAAAGCACACTCAGCATTCCTTGTGCCTATACTTTCAGTCAAAATGACCCTTCAGTGTTGCCTCAAATTCACACGAGGGAACTAGGCCCCATGTTGGATAGTCACTGGGTGTAGGCTGCCATCAGAAAGGTAGTATGCCTAGTCCAGAAAGCTCTTTTGAGGCAAGAGCTCTTAGTTTCCTGTATTTAGCATTCTTGGCAGTTGAGGCTCATGAGTGTCTCGCTCCTAAAGAAAAAATGTAGGCAAAACATCACAGTACCCTCTGCAGAAGTGCCTCCTTGAAGTACATCCTGAGCTCCAAATCACTTCAGCCAGAAGTGGTGTGCACACTCTTAATTTCTGCAGCAGACATGGCTTCTACCGTTTTCAGCTCTTCCATCATTGATGCTCTTAGACAGTTACTCACCTGCTGCATCTAAATGAGTTCTTAAGTTCATGGGAAAGAGATGCTGGCTTTACCACTTTGTAGTTCCCAAAGTGAATATCAGAGTATTGTACTCATTTACTAGAGGAGTAACAACCCCTCAAAGAACTGTTTGCAACACCTCATTCAAGTTCCTCATGTTATCTCGGTAAACTAAGATGGAAAGAACTGGCATAACTGACTCTGATCTTAGCTGAGGCTAGAGTGCAGGTCTCCCACAGTGTAGTTCAATTATCTTTTCATTGTGCTCGGCTGTGTGATAGTGAGTCACTGGTCATTAACACTGTAAATACAATTGAATATTTATTATGCATCCAAACAACAGTAGCTCCAAGAGACTTCATATGAACATGAACAGCATTGGATAGATTTTTTTTAAAAGGACTATAGGATTTGAAAACTCAAAGACCCACTTATACAATGAAGTCTAAGCAATATGCTACATATTTGTAAGTATCTAAGTGCTTAAATTTAAACATTTAAATGCTTAGATAAACGGAAAGAATATAATAATATCTTCTATATTCACACATCATCACTTTGGGTTGTGGAATTAATGGCATTTTTTCACCTGCGTTTAGAAGTTTGTTAGTGATAAACAGATTAATTGTGCCACTTTCAATGAAGCTATAACATATTGAGTGCAATGATCCATCTCAAGATGGTATTTTTCTTCAGTATGCTTGAGACAAGTTGCTTACCACATCTGTAGCTAGTCAGATCTATCTTTGAACATTATTGCCTTGTTGGCTGTTCTTATGGTTGATCTAGAATCTATTTCCTTGGCAATTTAGCTAGTGAATCTATTTTATTCTTATGGCCATTGATTGGAAGTTTTATCTTAATTCTACATGAAAGGCCTTGAAACATAAAGACAGTCAGCTCATTCTCCTTCCAGCCACACACTGTCCATCTCTTCCCAATTTTAAGATATTGAAGAATAGCCTTAGTCATTGAGAACCATCCCGAATCACATCTGAATGCGTATCAGGGAACTACAGTCAGAGAATGTCTTGGAGCAAGAATTTTCTCATTGAGTATTAATCAGATGTTCAACACATGCCATGATGTGGTCTGAAGATTAAGGGCTGTATGTTAAGATGTTTCTCTGGGATTCACAGTCTGGAGGACACAGATTTATGATAGATGATGACCATGTGGTTCAGTGAAGATTGGAAAAGAGATCAATGGAATCTCAGAGTTGTGACTAATTCTCCCTGGAGAAACACAGAAGAAATTGCAAAGGGTGTGACATTAGCTCTGTGTCTTGAAGGGAGACAACAAGTTTGCCAATGCAGAAAGATGCATGTGGAGGCTCCCAGCATTCCCCAGAGGAACATTGTGATAAGTTCTTTGGAGGGTCCAGTCCCATAACAGAGTGAATAGTTCACTTCTTGGGACAGGAGTGAGAATGGAAAGGGAGCCTGGCAAGAACAGGAAGCCACAGAAGGATGCTATTATCTAATAGAGGTTTATTTTACGGCATTTCTCTATCCTTGCTCCCAATCTGATCAGTTTTCTCTAAAGAAGTTGAAGGACTAGACTCAAGCTTTCCAACTTGGTGAGTCAAATTTACCTCTGTATGTCACTCAGCCAGACACTCTGAACTACATATGCTAGCCAGATCCCCACACTACCTTATTCTTAGCAAGCCTATCCATTCACATTCTGGAATGGGCTCTAACTCTCCTGTGTCTTTCTCTATTTGATTTAATTGTATTGATAGAAATATTCTGTCTTGGCTGGGCTGATAAATATGCCTGATCAGTGAGTATGGAAAGAGCACAAAGATAACCTTGCTACAAGGTTCTATCAACTGTGTGGGGAGGTGTGGGGTAGTGGACCATGAGAGGAAGCCTGGTAAGGTTGAGTTGGATTGGATGTCCCGGGGACCCACAGGGACAGTAGGAGCTTTACCTGCTCCTGACCACCAGACCCCTGTCACATAGCCACAGCTCCCCATAGAGAGAGTTGTGATCACCAGTCACATAGGGCAGCACCCCCAAACCCCTTCACATGTAAATGAGGCATCCTTAACATCTCAGACCAAGCCAATAGGAAGTACCTGCTGTTGGACCCCCCAATTCATCCCAAAACTATATAAGATCATATCCAGAGGGGATAAAGGTGTGTGAGAATTACTCCATTGCCTAAGAGAGCCACTGTTGTATAAGAGCTGTAACACTTCCTGGGAAGAGAATGCTCTCCCAAAGCTTTCAGCAATAGCAGCGTCTGGGGCCCGTGGAATTAGAGCAGAAGCAATGGTTTTACATCCCCCTCCCTTCTCAGGCCCTTTCTCCTTCGCTTGAACATTCCCACCAGCTGGGCCAGAGACCTGGCTGGTTCAGGATAGACCTTGTTAAAGCAGATGGCACATACCCATAATCCTAGCATTTGAGAATCTGAGGCAGGAGAATTATTCATGGATCTAAGGGCAACTGAGGCCACTCAATAGGTTTTGGGACGATCCTGAAGTACATACATAGTCAGACTTTATTTAAAAATAACAGCAACGGCAACATCAAAAAAAATAAAAAACATGATCATAAAGCATAGAAACTGGCTTAGGGAGAGAGAAATATCACAAAGATAATAGAAGGTATAAAAGACATACATTTTGAGTTGGAAGAAAATAGAATAAGAGAAAGACTGTATTAACTGCCATTTCTGTAAAACTAATTGTAAATTAAAAGTAATTTTGTTCTATGAGATTCCTCTGGGTCCTTGAAATAAATTCCATTTTATTCCAATTAGGTTGCATGAATAACTATTCCTTTCAACCAAAACATCAGTCAGGATATGTCATCTGTCCAGTTTACCTCTTTACATTCTTTGTGATGACTAGCAGAAATAGGTTAAAATTTTAGTCCCTTCTCTAGATCTGTTGACCTAGAAGCAAGAGGTTCCTTTAAGAGAAAAGCTAGCTTCTGCAAGGATTGTATTTGGCTAGTAATGATTCATGATGTTAGTTTGGAAATGTGGTCCTTAATGTTCCTTTCTGCTTCCTACTCTCTTCCAATATGTTTACTCGCATGGTAGGCAGGGACCATGGGCAGCTGTCCATAGACTCTCTGTGGCTCTGAGGATTGCAGCAATCTCCCTGTTCTGGTGGCTGTAGCCTGAGGGAGTTGTTGATTTCCTCTGCCAGATCACAGTGTATGAGGAATCAGAGCAGTCACCTACACTGTAGGAAGGAAATAAAAATGTTCTCAGTCTCTTGAGTTACATTTAACTTTATTTCTCCCCAGCCCAGGCGGTTTCAATTAATTTGAAAGCATTTATTGACCATCTACTGCGCATGGCCTCTCCGTTCTTTTTCTATACTCCTTCTGTGACATCCATCCCTCAGTTGATATTCTGAAGACCTATCTGTCTTCTCCAACACTCCCCTGGGGTGCTGACTCATGTCTCTATTTTATTGCTGGACTTTCCCAAAGAGCCACCCACAGTTGCTATCTTGCTTAACCTTTTGTAATCCTTATTGCTGCCACATCTGTCTTCTGCTTTGCCCGTGATATGGTTTGCTTCTCCAATTCCCTGCACCTCCACAATAAATACCTCTCTTTCTAAGTAACGGGAAGTGACTTTCTGCTCCTGGTAATTAAACAATCTCTTAGTCATCCTCATTTCCCCAGTTCACCTATCTGACCCTTTCAAAAGATCAGTACAATCTGACTTACAATGCTTTCTCCATGTGTCTCTCTCTCTTTTTCTCTTTCTTTCTTTCTTTCTTTCTTTCTTTCTTTCTTTCTTTCTTTCTTTCTTTCTTTCTTTCTTTTTGAGAAGGGTCTCATATAGGCCAGATTGACCTTGAGTTCATTTTATCTTTGACGATGACCTCTGATTCCTTTTCCTTGATCTCTCAAGTGATTTGATTACTGGTGTGTGCTATAATGTCTAGCATGAATGGCAATCACTCTTAACCCAATCGGTTAATTGTTGATCAAGCAATTAGGCATATGACTGTATCATTTCTTCATTTAAAAATTACATCATTCATTATTCTACTCATAAACATTCAGTGACATAAGAAGTAGAGACAAAAGTGAATCAGGGGATCAGCGATGTGGCTGAACATATGTCGCTTTTGCAGAGAGTCCAAGTTTTGTTCCCAGGAACCACATGGGGCTGTTCACAACCACATGTAACTCTAGTTCCAAAGGATCTAAAACTGGCTTATGGCCTCCACAGGCATCTGTATTAACATGCACACACCCCATACAGATGTGCACATGCACATATTAATTGAAAATTAAAATAAATATGTTTAAAAGTTAATCTATAAGATGTGATCTCCTTAGTTTTGGCATTTGTTGTCTCAGACATGGAGAAAGAAGCAACAGATCTACAATTGCCATGGGCATTTAAGAGACATCTGGACAGTGCAAAAAATGAACACAAGCGAGGGGGTTGAGGGGGAGGGGAGTTGGTATAGGAAGTTCTATTTCCAGGCAGCTGCTATCACAATGAAACAGAGGTATGGCCAAACGCTATGGACCATTAGAGAGCTTCCATTTTAAACCTCTCAGCTACAGAATAAGGAAAAGGGACAAGTACATTAGACCAAAGTTTCAGTGTCTGTCAAAGGCTGGACCAGGCCTGGATCCATAATGTCTCAACCATCTATTTATCGATATTCTTGCTTAGCATCCTTAAGGCAGTAGGAGAGTCCCTGCTACTCTCTGGGGATGTGGCCCAGGGCTTACAGCTCAAGGTAGGATAATCTTGGGCCACAGCTTTGAATGTGCACCCCAGCCTTCATTTGCAGATGTGTCTGTCTAGTCCTTCCTGCTGTGAACCCCTTGGCTAGTTCCTGGACCTGGTTGTTATTTTCCTTTGTTCCCCAAATAGCACAATTCCCACCATCTACTGCTTTTTTTTTTTTTTTTTTTGGTCTTTATGGTTTCTCCTTGGCCTGACCTACTTCCTTTATTCAGCGTGTTGTCTCTCAGACATTCTCATTTGCCTCTCATGCCCCTGATAGCTCATACTTCCCTGATAGATTCCTCTTCCTCATATGCAGTCTCTGTCTTCTCCAAGAGACCCTTAACTCATCCTAGAACATGAATCTTTGGCTGTCAAACTATATCTAGGCACCCTTTCTCATAACAATGCTTTCAAACATGTTAAGAACAATGTGTAGAAAAAGATTGTGGAGCTAGAGAAAGTACCCAAGGAACTGAAGGGGTCTGCAACCCAATAGGTGGAACAACAATATGAACTAATCAGTACCCCCATAGCTCATGTCTCTAGCTGCGTATGTAGCAGAAGATGGCCTAGTCGGCCATCATTGGGAAGAAAGGCCCCTTGGTCTTGCAAACTTTATATGCCCCAGTACAGGGGAATGCTAGGGCCAAGAAGTGGGAGTGAGTGGGTAGGGGAGCGGGGTGGGGGAAGGGTATAGGGGACTTTGGGGATAGTATTTGAAATGTAAATAATAAAATTATCTAATAAAATATTAAAAAGAAAAAGATTGTGTTGTTTTGAAATGTCAATTGTACTATAGCAATATATGTGCTACATTTTTTTTTTTTGAGTCAAGGTCTTAATATGTAGTCAAGACTGCCTTTGAACTTTCAAGCCTCCTGCCACCTCCTCCGTACTGGGATTATGGACATACACCACTATGCCAGGCTAATTTATGTGCTTTTAAATCAGTGTGTTAAATAGCAAGATCTACCAGGAGGTATAGTGATGTCTATCGTGCTGAAGTTGTGTTTAGCACTAATGATCCTGGAAGATATTTGCGACAGTTTTAAGGTGACATGAAAATGCCTATAATTTCTGTGACTGACATAATCCTGGGTACTGTGCTGTGCTGTCGACAAGCCTCTGAAAGGAACACTACCCCACAGTTAGTAAAAGTGAAGGTGTGATGTTTTCCCATCTAAGTTTATGGACCCTATGAGTTTTATACACAGACTGGCAGCCACTGTAGCCTCCAGGCAAAGGCATCCTGTCTTAAATGGCCCCATGACTTGAATGCTGCATGGATGGAGGCATATTATCCAGATTTATGTCTTCAGACAAGGGCATCCATTTGGATATCTCACAGGCATCTATGAAACTTAACCTGTCAAAAGATGAATTTCTGCTCTTACCCTCCAAGACAACACCTCATTTTTCTCAACCCGATGAGTATCATCTCAGTGTTTTAAGTGTCAAAGCCCAAACCCTGGAATCCATTCTCTATATGTCCTCTTTCTTCATCTTTGCCTCTAATTTAGAAGTTTTTACATCTGATTATAAAGTCACAGACTCAGCACCGACTGAAAGCCAAGTACCTTAGAGACACGTCAGAAAGCAACACCCTCGCTATAATCACAAGCATTGGCAACTAATAAGCAAGCACATGCAGCAAAATAGGCAACAATAAATGCTTTGGAGGTACCAGGAATATCACCCACCAGTATTGCTCCCCTA
This sequence comes from Mus minutoides, assembly GCA_902729485.2. NCBI lineage: Eukaryota > Metazoa > Chordata > Mammalia > Rodentia > Muridae > Mus > Mus minutoides. The sequence goes on along the minus strand of LR750027.1, from coordinate 900,366 downwards.
GGTCACTTACCCTGTTGTCTAAAGCACCCCAGACACTGGCTGGAAGCAGCCTGCTATTTAGAGACTTCAGCCGGGTTTGTTCTACCTTGAGATCCCAGTCCTTTGGACACCACACCCCGGCCTACAAGCTTTGCAGTTTCTTGTGTGCATCAACGTCACATCTCAGACCTTGTCTGCTTCTGGACATGGTTGTCTCCCACTCATTCCTCAGGCTCTAATCAAGTTAACCTTCATTGAAAATGCTATCTCCTTAGAGGAGCGTTTCCTGATCCCTCAACCTAGATTATTCTTTCTTACCTCATGCCCCTCAGCAACTTATCCTTTATATAACAAGCTACTTGTGGTAATTATTATTTAATATAAGACTCAAGTGGCCACTTCATAGATGTGTCTCCCACTACATGAGAGTTCAGGGAAGGCAGATCTCTCTCTCTCTCTCTCTCTCTCTGTCTCTCTCTCTGTCTCTCTCTCTCCCCCTCCCTCCCTCCCTCCTTCCCTCCGTCTCCCTCTCCATCTCTGTCTCCCTCTCCCTCTCTCCCTCTCTCTCCCTTTCCCTCTTTCCCCCTCTCTCCCTCTCTCTCCCCTCCCTCCTCCCCCCTCAACACTGAACAGTTCTAGGCATATTGTTAGTAAGAACAAACATAGCTGCTGAATGAGTTATAAGCTATTGCACCTTTTATTTCTGACATCTGGCCCCAGACTCATCAAGTATTCCAGGGTCATACCTCTCCTTTTATGCACATCCACATTAAAGCTCCATCTATATGTAAGTAGTTCCCAACCTAATCAGAGACAGTTACTCTCAAATTCATTTATCCATTCACCCATTCATTCTTTTAACCATTATTTATTGGGCCTGTTCTAATTACAAGGCACAGTGCCAGACTATCTAAGATTAAAAGATAGATGCAAGACTTGGTTCTTGTCCTCGAGACATTTACAATATCAAGGGAGATTTAAGAAGCAGTCATACAATTATAGCAGGGCAGTAGGAGCTCTGAGCCACGATTAGCTCGGCACTGCTATTGGTGACAAGTGCAGAAAACATAAGAACAGCACATCTGCCGAGAGATTTTAGGAGTTTTCATGGCGAAAGAAGAGTCTGAGCTGGCTCTTGCCAGGTGGATAGGGCTTAGACAGCCAGAGCTGGGAGAAGAATAATTCTAGTCAAAGAGACAGAGTTTAAAAGCAGAAAGATAACATGTAAGGAGTGTAGAAAGGTCCACAGGTAGCCCATGGGTGGCAAGTTATCAAAGCCAGGCAGGATGTCTATGACATTTTCATGTTATCAAATACTTGCAAGTGTGTCAAAAAGGTTGTTTAGAAGAAGAAAAAGGAATGAGAAGTACCAGGAAAGACTCGCCTACCTGTGTGATCTTTATCTTGGATTTTCCTAACTCAATGAAAAGATAATTAAGTAGTTAAATGTAATGCAGAAGATATGGGGGGATCTGGGTATGGTCTGGAGCACAGGGGAAAATTCATGCCAGAAGTGGATATTTCTTTGTCTTCAACTGGGGGATGCTGACATGCAGATATCACAGGGGTTGACTCAGAGTTACTATGGCCGTTCTCATGCCTGGCTAAGAGGTAACCATGCTTCAGCTAGTACTCATTCAGGCTTACATTACCAAATACCACAGCTGAGTAGCTCCCACAGCAAGCATTTACTTCTGTAAGTTCTACTGGCTTATAGTATTAATAAAGGTGTTAGCTGAGTTGGCCCTGATGGGGCTCTTTTCTGACTTTCTCACTGAGTGCTCTCCTGCTCTTTTCTCACTATGTTCACAAGGCACCTCCTCCTCTTCTTATAGGGCCATGAATCCTTTTCGACCAGGACCCCATCATCCTGCTCATTTAAAACAGTCATTTCCTAAAACTCTGGTTTCCTGTACAGTTATATTGGAGATTGGGGATATAATGTAAGAATTTAGGTGAAACTATTCAGCCTCCGAGTCTGTCTTAGTTAGGGTTTCACTTCTGTGAACAGATACCATGACCAAGGCAACTCTTGTAAGGACAGCATTTAATTGGGGCTGGCTTACAGGTTCAGAGGTTCAGTCCATTATCATCAAGGTAGGAGCATGGCAGCATCCAGGCAGGCATGGTGCAGGCGGAGCTGAGAGTTCTACATCTTGCTTCCAGGCAGCTAGGATGAGGGTCTTATAGCCCACACCCACAGTGACACACCTACTCCAGCAAGACCACACCTCCTAATGGTGCCACACCCTGGGCCAAGCAATTACAAAACATCGCAGGGTCCTTAAAAATATATATAAGTTTCTTGTTCAGGAGTTTTACAGCAGTGCATCAAGGGACACAAGATATCTCAGACAGAGAGGATGTGACACAAAAGGAAAAATGCATGTGCTTCTACTGTGCCCATATTGGCATCAGTATTAATGGTCTCTGGAGAAATCCTTATGTAGCTGAAAGTATATATGCACAAATCATGATCTAGTCTGATGACTTTGTTATTCTACTAAAAGAGACAATTTTGTAGAAAAAGATAAAGAGACCTGCTTATTATCACACAGCAAGAGGGTATGAACCAAGGAGCTGACCTTAGTCCTCTGTGCAGACTGCTGGTCCAGCGGTTGACCCGTTGTTTCCCATAGATTCTCCCATGTTCAAGAAGAGGGACTCTTGGATGTCCCTGTGGGCATGTCTGATGAGGGATCCTCCTGGCACAGAGGTTGCCTGCTGAAGAACTTGTCTAAAAAAACAGAGTTAATGGTCTGGGGCCAAACAGCATGGATCTCTTATCTGTCCTTCCCTCCCCACCTGGTTCACATACCCAGACTGCAAAATGAGCTGGCAGGAGTTATGGACTATTAAATAATGTAGGTGTTTTTCTTAAATAACTGTTTCTTCAGTGCCTAAGTGTTTTCTAATGTGCTCTCTGTCAGCCACCCAGAGGACTCAAGAGGTAAATGGTTTCCTCTCTGGAGACAGGGAGAGAGCTCTGAGCCATCTAAGGGGAGATTGATGTATTGAAGATTTTCCATTGAGCTCCAGTCCTCCCAGAAGGAAAGGCACATGATGACACAGGATGAACCCACTGGAACAGAGGAGGACTCTGTCAGATGTTTCAGAATGCTTGGACTTGGCACTGCTTATATTTTACAAACTAAAACAGATAGTTGTATTTCTACAGGAAGAAATGATTTTTTTAAAGTTCTGTATTTTAGGAGTTGGGGAGATGTCTCCATGGGTAAAATGCTTATTATGTAAGTTTAGTACCCCAGCGCCCAAGTATAAGCCGAATGTGGCAGTATGCACCTGTAATCTCAGCTCTGGGAGAGAAGAAGGCAGCTTTCAGAAACTCTCTGTCCAGCCAGTCCAGTCACTCAGTGAGCTCTTGGTTCAGTGGGAGACTCTATCTCAAAAAAAAAAAAAAAAACAGGATGGAAAACAATTGAGAAAGACACTGAATGCTGACATCTGGCCTCCACATACATACATGTACATACATACATAAACATGTATATGTACACACAAATAATTAAATTTCCCTGGAGCAAGGGCCCTTTTGTGTTCCTTAACCACAAACATAGCTTCTCATCTGCATGAAGACTCAGGACATCTTGATCTTGATGGTCAAATATTTTCCTTGGACCATTTCCCTTCCTATCCTCCCTCATCACCCTCCAGGTTGCAGCTTAAATGTTCTCTTTTCTCCTCAAAGGCATTTCTTCACCACTGTCTCCTTCAGCATTATTCTCAACACATCTCTTCTCTCCTTCGGAGCACTGAACCCAGGTATACCATATGTGTAGTTTACATGCTCAATGCATGCATCTTCTGATTATAAGCTCTACTTACAAGTCATGTACACATATCAGTGTGCTATGAGTGCCTGATCTGCGCCCATTGAGTAAGTGAATGGTTTGTTTCCACCAATATGGAAGCTATATTCCATTTATTTATTTATTTATTTATTTATTTGGAAAAATTATCTGTATCTTCATTTTGCACTCAATAGCCTTGCTAGCTGTAGATTTACAACCTAGAGTCAGGAAAATGAAGGACTGTGAGGTGTGTGGTTAGTCTAAAGCTGGCCAGTAAAAGATCAAATCCTAGAATGGAACCACCTATGAGATGTTCACTCACTTAATCTCCAGCACATATTTATTGACTATCCTCCTACTGGAGTTGTAAAAGCACAAGGGCACACCATGAGAAAGATGCTCTCTGTGATGACTGAGCATACAGAAAATAAAAACTAGACAAAGTTGTTGAAATAAGAAGTAGAATGGTGAGCTTGTGGCGAACTAGTTAGATACTAGCTGGCTTGGAGGTCGCTGAGATGGACCACTCCTTCAAAGCCAGAAGCTTGTGACAGTAAGAACAGAAACTGCAGCATTCAGGTTGCTGAGGAAAGGAAAGAGATCTGAGCACTATCTTTGGGTCTAGGTGGAAACATGCCATTCTGAACCACCTGAGAGATCACCACCTGGGAGATCGTTACTAGGTAAGTGTCTAAACCTTATAAGATTATGAGCTAGCCAGAGGCTTTCTGTTAAAGAACATACCATTGTCCCCTCCCATAAGAGTCAGTTCAAATGACCCTATCAGTCACCTGGACAGTCAAACACTCCTTGGAAGAGTTGACATTCTAGAAACTTTAGAGATAATAAAAAGCCTACCTAACACGTAGATTGGAGTCATGGTCCTTTTGACCACTGTTTAGTCTATCTCTGGGTGTGCTAGCCTCTGCTCTGTAACAGACACTGCCCTGTCTTTGACACTATAATCTGTGTGTTAATTTCAAATTCTTTTGGAAGAGAACACAAGGACTGGAGAGGCAAGGGCAGTTCAGAGGGTATCCCAGTGACAAGCTGATCACAAACAGGACATACTATGCTGAGAGGAGACCCAGAAGCCTACTTCATATCAGACTCTGGAGGCTGAGAGTACACTGTCTGTGTGAAACAAAAGCCTAAGGAACAACCAAGGTAAGAGTTTTAAGGAGGAAACAGGCAGCTTGGAGGAGCAGCATGAAAGATACAAGAATGGGCAGAGAAGAACAAGCATGGAGGAGTCTGGATAAGGATAAACTGGATAAGGATAAGTAAGACCTCAAAAGCCATGATAGAGGTGGAGAAATGGCTCAAAGGTTAATAACATTAAGTGCTCTTCTAGAGGACCCAAGTTCAGTTCCCAGCACCCATGTTGGGAGGTTCACAACTGTCTGTAATCTCAGTTCCAGAGGATATGACACTTTCTGGCTTCTGTAGGCACTCTGACAACACACACACACACACACACACACACACACACACACACACACACACCATGATAATAAGTTCGGCCTTTATCACAAGGTCAATGAGATACCAAAGGAAGTTTTTTTTTTTATAGCAAAAAGTGACATAATCTGGTTAATGTTTTAGTAAGATTGCTGCATCAGAGAAGGGCAAGAAAGAACCAAAGTGCTGAGAGAGTCAATTATAATACTCAAAGAACAAAGAGACAGGGCCTTGACCTTGAGTGGTGGCAGTGGGAATAAAGAGAAAGGGACGTTTGAGATTTATTTCAAGGTAGAGATGACAGGTCTCAGTGATGGATGGAGTGTAAAGAGTGAGGGAGAGGGAGAAATTGAGAATGACTAGAGATGACAAATGGACCTTTCCTTGAAGTCCTGCATCTTCTCAATTTGCTACAGACTTGAACCATTCTGCCTTGGTATTGCTAAACTGCCAAGGCTTTCATTATTCCTTCCTTGGCCTCACTTAGGCACCATACTTAGTATCCTAATTCAGTAATGTACAATCTGTATGGTTCATATCTTGATCTTCACAGCTCATTGAGCCTCTTTAAATGGTCTACAACACACATGAATTAAACATGATGGGAAGAGTGAAAGAGATCCTAACTGGCAGATATCCTGGCTCTCTTAGCTAAAGGTTCTAAGTAGAATCCAGATGGGGCTTATGACTACATAATACTGATAATGCTGAAAGCTACTATCTTTGCAGGTATTTGTAGGGAAGGTGGGGAAAGTAAAATGTTGTAAGGGTAGAAGGATGTGGGGAAGAGAGAGATAAAATCTGAAACATCAGGGACTGACTGCCTAACCAAGCATCTCAACCAACTTCAGACATAGTGTTGGTGTTTTATTGAACAAGACTGTATGTATGCAGTGATAAACATGCAAAGAAAGAGAAAGTTAGAGGGATCTGAGTGAGCAGAAGTGAGACTTCTGATGGAGTAAGTACTATGACTGCCATTTACTGGAAAAATACTGGGGGTGTGAGCTGAGACGGAGTCTCACTGTATAACCTATATAACCATGGGCACTTGTTATATAGACCAGAGTGTTTTTGAATTGTGAAGATTACCTTTTAGACTGTTGTGGTTACAGGCATAGTAGCCAATAATGGGCATCACTGGACTCTTACTATTTATCATACAGCAAGCTAAGGGTGTCAGGAAATATATACTGTTAGCTCCCTATAAATACCCCTGTAAAGATATCTCTCCATTATATGAAAAGAAGATGATGTCTCAGTGAGGTTTAAATGATTAGTTTACAAATAGTAACTGGTAGAGCAAAGATTTCAACCCAGATTAGCATGATGGTAAAACCTGCACACTTAATTCGACCCCACTGCCTTTTTAAAGCTGGGAAGGGTTCCAGAGAAGGCAGAGGAGACAGATGCAATGGATGAGGGGTTGCCTAAGAGGACAAGTACACTGCATGCTGGGAAACACTAGTTGACTAAGATGAAGGGGAATCTAACCTGAAGGGAAAAAAGTATATTAGTATATGACACTAGTGAATGAGGCGTTGTGAAATTTCCAGAGATGAATATAGTGTGTTAGCAGCTTCCCACTCTATTTCCCTGCTGGCTGGAGTCTCATAACGTGTGTCTTTATTGCTGTTTTGGCTCCAAGTCATGAAAGTCTCTAACCTGAGATGAGCCCACACCTTTTCTCTGACTCAAACCAACATCCATCTGGGACTGGAGCAGGGACAGCAGCAGACTTGGTCCCTGAATGTGTGACTTCTTGACTGAAACCAGAACCCAGGAGACCAACACAGTGCTACAATTAGCTGAGATTTATAACCTGACTCAAATGCTGCTTGTTTTGGATATTCAGTTTTTCCATTTTCGCTCCAGTTGTTTAAAGACATTCCACGAGCATCCTTGTGGCTCTGCATCCCAGGGGATAATCCAGAGAGAGACTGCTTTATGACTCAAAGAGAGAAGGGTAGAGTAAATGGAGGTGCATGCCTCCTATTTATGTCCTGAATTAACTGCTCTTACTCAGGGAATAAGTATGTTGAGATTCAACTGAATGTCAGTTCACCAACTAGTATATATTAATGTAGATTATTAGTACAATCACTAATTATTAGATGCACTCTATACTGTCAAATGGTAGGGCTCTACAAGATGGTCTCAGCTTTTTTCATGATGCTCAGAGAAACTGACTGAGGAACTACAATGCAAATGCTCACTTACATATAGTATGGGAAAAGCAGATGTTTTAGTATTCTTTTGTTTGAAGACCCCGCTTTGTGACTTTTAGTAATTTTTTGAACACAGGCAAGTGATGTTTCAGTTTCCTCATCTACAAAAAGGAGACCATTTAATCACTCACTCACTCACTCACTCACTCACTCACTCACTCACTCACTCACTCATGCATACATCTGTGCATTCTATAAATGCCTATTGCACACTTCGGGGTTTACTTCAGCTTTAGTGACACGAGAAAGCATCTCTGGTGAAAATGCTTGTGCTGATGTGATTGCTGGGTGAAGGTAGGGTGGAACGAAGTGTTGCAGATGGAGGGGCAACTCATGCAGAGCCTGTGATGTGGGCACAAGAATCACCCTGTCCTTCCCAGTCCACAGGTAAAATATAAACTACTGAGGAAAGGCTGGGATGATTGTCTTTTGCCCTCAACATTACATGCATGATTTTAATTCTGATATAACAATCTCTACCCTAAAGAATTTTCCTCTATAACCAGAGAGGTAATCAATCTCTGGAGTCTTTAGGGAAGAATAGAGAATGGTTAGCAAAGTGTTAATTGGTGAGACTTGGAAAGAACGTGTGTCATGATTTGGATAAGGGAGGTGTTGAATGGACTTTTCCTGGGGAGACAGCTTCTCCCAGATGGGTTGTGTATTAGTCAGAGGTTCCCTAGAGGAGAAGAACTGATTTGTGTGTGTGTGTGTGTGTGTGTGTGTGTGTGTGTGTAGTATTAAATCAACTTATTTCAAAAGTATAACAACTGAGTCACACCCAAGAAACTGAGAACCTCCTAGAGGCTGGACTTTGAAAGTTTATTGTACTGGAAAATGAGGAACCGCAGTAGTTTCTTAGTCAATAGGGCTGGGTACTGCAGCAGTCCCAATCTAGCACCAAAAATCTGAATGACTCAAAGAGAGCCATTAGTCTTTATTCAACAATGGGAGTCCAGAAATGTTGTTGGTTCTGGTATCAACAAAGGAATCAGCAGCAGCACCAGCAGCCATAGGGTAAATTAACATGGTGGCTTGAAAGAAAGCCAAAGGAGCAAAAGGTGAGTAGTCTTGCTCCTGCCATGCTCCTTTTTATCTGGGAGGTTAGCAGAAGGTGCCATCCACATTTGGTACTGGGTCTTCTCACATGGAGTAGGCAATTCCTTTAGTGAGGTTCCTTACTCAGGTGACTAATTTGTGTCAAGTTGACATGGAACAATCACAGGGCACCATCAACAGACTAATGTACTGATTGTACCAAAATATGGCTTGGTGAGCCAATGAGTTTACTGGGCTTGCTTATAGGAGCAAGAATGAAGGATTCCTTCCAGAAGTGTGGGTAATCCCAAACAGCTGCATCACTAAAGAGCCTCCCAAGCCTGGATAAGTACTTTCCCGTAGCTGTATATGGAGCACTTTCTCTAGCTAACCTTCCAAACCATGTGTATTATACATCACTCAAGACCATGTGTGACTGGGGCAGAATTACACACATAGGTGCGGAAGGAGTAGTTGAACTCTCAAGTGAATATTTAATTACCCTTCCAACCCTTCCCATTCGGGAATATCAACAGGCCACTGCTTGAGAGTATCTTGTAAGTGATCACAGATGTTCTGATGAGGATGTCAGAGGCCATTAAGTTCATAGGACCATGTTCCATGGTGGGAGGCTAGTTTAGCAAGGGCTAGGTATGCCCTCCTTGTCTTAGAGGTTATACGAAAGCAGTTACTATGGTCCAAGACCACATGGCCAGTTGTGCTACAGCTTGGCCTCTTGCTTTCCTCTGTTGCTGAATTTGTCCCCAGCATAAAAAACTTACACTGTACAGATTATTTAGTCTTTTGTGGGTCCACTGGCCCTGGCAAGACACCTTATGGGGGAGGCAGCAGAGGTGGGTCCAGAAAGTGCTGGGAAAGACAATGAGAAGTACTGGGGAGATCAAAGCAGGAACCCCCAGTAGCAAGTTGGCTCCATTGTTTGGATATTTGGTGGCCATCAGAACTCAAGTTCACTTCCGTCCCACCTTCCTCAGAGGACTTGGGACTGTGTGTGGCTTGCTTTGTGGACTTGGTTGTTTCATTCTGCCTTCATTTCAGTTTGAGTGCTGGCTTTCTCACTGTGGTCTGTGTTGGAGAGTGTATGAACTGTTCATACATAACGAAGCAGAACGACTCGAGCTCTCTTTCCCTCCTTCCCCCACCTCAGTGGTGACATTCACAGAGGAGATGGGGTGCCCCTGTACTGCTGGTGTGCCCCTGCACTGCTGACAGACGACTGTCCCCCGAAGAGGTCACACTTTGATTACACTGGCTTTTTTTTTTTTTTTTTTTTTTTTTTTTTTTTTTTTTTTTTTT